>CM029019.1:189021243-189196779 GCA_016801055.1 Panax notoginseng | reverse complement strand
GTTGAAACTCCATTAAAAGAAACCTTCGTTACATCTACCATTTATAAATCTTGTTTGATTCAAATCGACACTTTCACGTTACCTATCGATCTTATCTCTTTGAAAATACTTACCTTTGATGTGATTTTAGAATCGACTGTTAACTATTCATCATGCTAAAATTGATTATTTTCGTAAGGTTGTTAGTTTTTCATATTCCTAACCACCTATTATGCGAATTCAAGCAACCAAACCACTAAAGTCATTCACTGTTATATCAAGCCAAAATTAAAGAGCCCCCAAGCCTTTCGCTGGTGACTTCCTTGTGTGGGATGCACCGAAGTCAGACTTTCCATAGGGGACTCGCCCGTGAATAACGGTGGCAAGTTAATAGGTATCAATGTGTGTGTTATCCAAGTCTTGGATGAGAGTCACAGTTTTGATGATATTTCTATTTTTATAAATTTTCCTGACGTATTCCCTGAAGAACTTCCTAGCCTACCTCCAGAAGCGTGAATCGAATTTTGTATTGACCTTCAACCCGATACAAAATCTCAAATATTTCTTCACCACCCAAACGAACGTAACATGCTCCAAAGACGTTGGCTCGAGCTGTTGAAGATTACGACCATACCATTCAACACCATCTTAGAAAAACGAATGTGATAGAAGATGACGCGAGTGAAGTAAAATAAAGATCGTATGCAGTTACGAGTGCGACGTTGTTAACACAAAGACCCATTTCGTATGACAAATGATGAAGATAGAGTTAAAAGACTCCAGGACCCACGTGATGATGTCAAATATACGAGTAGAATCGACTTTAATCGATAAAGTTAAAGCCGCTCAAGCAACACACCCGGAGCTGATGAATATGAAGAAGAAGGTGCAAGAAGGCATTATTCTAGAAGCGAGAATCGACGAAGAGAGGAAATATTAACCTCGATTTTATTTGTCTATTTTAAATCCTTGATCGAGTAGGAATGTGGCCTATAGACTTGCCTTACCGCTAAGTATGTCTCGTGTTCATAACGTTTTTTACGTATCTATGTTACGTAAATATGTGGACGACCCGAACCACATTATTGAATTAAAATTAGACGAGATAGCAGAAGATTTAATGTATAAGGAGATACCTGTTAAAATCTTGGATAAGAATGATCATATTCTACGCTCAAAGGTTATACCTTAAGAGTTAGAATCTGACGAGGTATCCTCACCTCTTCGACATACCAGGTACGTACGTCAATTTCGATGATGAAATTTCATAAAAAGGGAGGTTGTAAGACCCCAAATTTTATGAATAAAGATTTAATTTTTCTCAAAATATTTTTTTGAATATTATAGGTGTGGATTTGATATTATTTTTAGGTTGTTGCTAATATTTACAAATTTACAAAGTAAGCAAGTTGTCATAAAATATTCGATTAGTCGGAAAATATTCGTACGACGGCACAATCATTGGTGGACCCCACAACGGAATTACTGTCGGAGTTAAAAAACGACAGAAATATCTTTTTATAAAAATAACTGCGAAAGTTTTACCGTTAACTGTTGAAATACCCGTGATAAAAGTACAGTAATACGCGTGGTTGCATTGTAGCACAAGGTATTGATTATTAATGCTTACGTGAGAAGTCACTCAGTTATACTCAATTATTACTACAATAATTATTGCATAGTATCTATATTATTAAATTAATAATTGAGACGACAAAGTTATTCATATTATTATTTGTATTATTGACAATGTTTAGAAAGTTCTGTCAAATAATGGGGTTTGGTCACCTAATTGCGTGTCAATAGGGATAAATCCTTATCGGAAAGCCTCTTATTTCCTGGGAATGATCTGGTTGTTAATATTGCAAGTTATATAATTGATGAATATTGTTGTTTAAAAAATGTTTTGTGAAGCCGAATGAATTGAGATAAATAGAGAGAATTTTAATGAAATATTTGTTATAAATATGGCTTATTAATCTGGATCCCCACTTACCTATATTTATATATTATTATGCATATATTTGCATAGTGTCTGCATAGTATTTTCACAGTAAAAATAAAATATTTTCAAAATTTGTATGTGATTTCGTATGAAAATTACTGTGCAGTCCGTGATTATTTTTCTTAAATAGTATCATGTCATTCTCCTATAAATAGGATGCTCAATTTAGAAAAGAAAATAACACCAGAGTCAGAGAATTCTTCTTCTATAATATTGAGCGTATTTATTTTGAGTTTAAGAAAGTTTTGAGTGTAGAAAATAGTAAAAAAAATCAAGAATATATCCGCTATACCAGTCAAAAATACTGTCAAGAAAATAGTTTAAGGAAGCTTTGATTTTTATGAAGTATTATATCAGTTTACACTGTTGTTGAGGCTAACGATAATTTATTCTACATTATCTTAGTCATAATATTCTATATTGGACTAGTTGAGCTCACCATTTTCTTTCATTGTTCTTTTCAGGAAATGAGAATATAGTTAGGATTAGTCGAGGAATGGAGTGACGGTCCAAGATGGTGGCTATTGTAGTCCTAATTATTTTATAAAATAGTGTGATAATAATTGTAATGAGGACTCCATTTGAGTTTGAATATTGTCTACGAGACAATATTCGTGTTTAAAACTCTCAGCTTACGTTTGTCGTATTGTACTAATAAAATTTGTATTTAAATTATGTACCATGTATTTGGCAACTCAGAATGGGTTGTGTAGACCTATTTTGGGGGCATCACAGATTTACATAATCAATGATTCTCAAATGGTAATTCAAAAATAATATCCTAACTACTTAATAAGTATAAAATTATCCTAAATAAAAAATCTTATGTTATTTATCTAATTCACCCAATACTGTGGCATACGCAAGGGCATAGTGCACGAAAGCTACTGGCTTTATTATTGTCACAAATGCACATATTTTGTGCATATAAAATGTGCAGCACTTTCAGAGACTTGGACGTGAGTATTAATTATTTGACTTGTTTTAATTGTTCTTTTTTTGTTATTGAACGTCTTAATTACTAATTTCACGTATATTCTATGGTTTCAGATCTGGTGAAAAGGATGATACCGAAGTTGAGCCCCAAAGAGAGGTTGATGAACATAATTTGGTTGACAAGAGCATGCATGTGTATGATACCAGCACATAAGATAGTAAAGAAGTACTTCAGATTTATGCTTGCCTGATGAAATAGCATGGCCCTTGTGTTGTGTCTGTTCCTCTCACCTTGCCTCTCTATGCTCAACAATTAATACCGAATATGCCCAACTAATCCAAGCCACCTGAACATTCGAATTGGTATGCTAGTTGGTAAGAACTATGCTAAACAGCTAAAGTAAAAAAGGACATTAAACTCCTTATAATTAGATGACAGTTAATTCACAAATTCCGTTCTATCAAACAATGCTATAATTTGAAACATTAATAAAACTCCACAATATTGTAATGATTAATTATCCAAGTTGGACGGCTGAATTGGTGGCAGTTATTTCCTCCTGCCAAAATTAATGCGGAGTACAATTATTGATATTGTTGGGCTGTTCCATCCCAAAATTAATCACGAGTAATGTCGAGCGAATACGAATTGAATTCGAATTGTTTGTTCATTTTACAACCTTATATGTTATCAATAGGAAAAGATTCGCCCACAGATAAGATATGAAATGAACATCCATATTGGCCTCACAAACTACTCCTCGAAGACTCCAGAGAGGGACATCGCAATAAACAAAGAACGAACTATTGCTAACCAAATTTTATTAATCCCCAACTACATATAACTAAGGTTGTAAACGAACTAAACAATTCGGACTCGATTCATATTTGACTTAAAAATATACGAGCAAAACTCGAATTCGTTAATAATATAATTTAAATCTGAGCATAAAAAATAGTTCGAATAAAAATATGAGTAGAATCTGAGCAAAGTTATACTCGACTCGTTTAATATTCAAAGTGCTTGAATTCTCGATTTTCATTCAATATATACTTGATCGATACATATTCGATTAGATATTCAAATACATTCTCTTATAATATAAACAAAATCAAATCAAATTAGGATAATTAATTATTATTATTTTATTTTATTTTTAATTTAAATTGGATTTTATATTTGTAAAGTGTAATAGTAAATATTTTTATTTATTTCTAAGTAAAATAACAAATTCAATTTATAATTATATTTATTATAAAGATAGTTATTATGTCGATACTCGACTTCGAGCTTGAATTTAAAGTTCGTGAATAGTTTGAATATAATTCGATCCGAGTCGGATTACATTCGAGTAATAAATATTCTAGTAGAGTTGAATTTTTCAAATAAAATTTTGAATTCGACTCGAATTCGAGTATGAATTTAACGCTTCGAGTCGATTTCGAGCGATTCTCTGTTCGTTTTAAATATTCAACTCGTTTACACCCTTATTCATTTCGTATCGTTCTTTATCTGTGGGCACATCTTTTCCTGTTGTTTACATATATCTGGGTGTGTTGAATCTTTTTTTTTGTTGCTAATTTGGGTGCGTCGAATCTCCGCGTTTAATATATTTTATTTTACTCCTTTTAATAAGTCACCACATTTTATATTTCAAAGGACTAATTATACTTCTATTACGTGAAGTATCATCAAATTCATAATTCGACCCCTAAAGAATTTGGGCTTACAATTTACTATATCAAATATCTAATTTGATACAATTTAGCCTCCAATTTCTAAATTTAGTCAAAATTGGCCGGAATACCCGACCGCCAAAGAATCTGATTGGGCTTTATGTATTTAATACCAGTTGACCGTATAAATATACAGTTTGACTTAATTTTAAAAAGGGCTATTTGCAGTTCTGTTACATCAAGTACCACCATAATCATAATTCGGCACCCAAAGGAAAAAAATTAAAATTATAAAAAAATTATAAATATAATAATTTTTAGCCCTTTAAAACAAAATTACTAATACCGTAGAAATACGGATAAAATTTAAAATTATAAATATTTATAAATAAAATTCTAAAAATTCTAAATACAATTTATAAAATTTAAGTTGTGATATAATTTATAAAATTTAAGACGTAAAATTTATAATTTATGATATAATTTATAATTTTCAAGATTTAAGTTATAAAATTTATACAAATAATTTGTTAAATTATAGATAAAATTTTAAAATTACATTTTTTTTATAAATATAATATATGTATTCACTATTGTTTGTTTGAAAAATTAAACGAAAAACGAACGGAAAGAAAGTGTTGTTGGATAAACTAATTAACTATTATTTGTTTGAAGAATCTTTTAACTAAATAAAAACAAACACATTTTCCAAATTCAAAATACATTACCTATGTCGTCTTGTGTACCTTCTCTCTTTGCAACTCACTTTTTACACACCACCACCTCTCCTCATTCAATGGCGATATTCAGCCATTTTCCGTCAAAAAAATCTTTGAATCAACATAAAAATTTAGGTTATTTTCTGCTTAAGTCGATCATAGCTACTGGACAGAATCCAAGGCGCTGAAATTTTCAAAGTTGAAGGAACAAAACAATTTGAAGGACTAGTGAAGAGGGAGGAAGGAAATGGGTAATTTTTTATTTTATTTTATTTTATTTTCAAATTTTTCCTCCTACTTTTGTATGCTCTTCCAATATAAAAAGAGTATTATTTAATTAATTAAATTTGGGCACTTTTGTCAATTGGTTAAAAGTTTAATGTTATTCGTGTTAAAAATATAATTTGTATGTTTAAGTTTTTTTTATTTTTTTGGTAATTAAGTCTTTTTTTAAATTCTAAAATAAAATAATTAAATTTGGTAATCTTTGTATTAATATTTAATTTTAATAATTTAACATATAATAATTATTTATAAGGATTTATATAGATTTAATACGTCAAAATAAGTATTTATACAAATTTTATACGAATTAGGTACTTGATGTAGTAAATTATGAATTTGGTGGTACTTGATGTAACATAAGTGTTATTTGTGACGCCCCCAAAATAGGTATACAACACCCATTCTGAGTCGTCAAAATACATGGTACAGATACAACTACAACTTTATTAGTACAACATAAAAACTGTGAGTTTAAATACAAATATTGTCATCTAGACAATATCCACACTCAAATAAGTTCTCATTACAATTATTGATACATTATTATACAAAAATGGTGAGGACTACTAAAACGACTCTCTAGATCCTTCATTCCATACCCCGACTAGTATTCGCTACATTCTCGCCTCCTGAGAAGAAAAATGGAACAAAAGGAAAAGGGTGAGCTCAACTAGCCCAGTAAAGAATATTATGACTAAGATAATATACAACAAATTATCGTTAGTCTTCAACAGAGAAAAATTTAATAGAATATAATAGACAACAAGTTTTAAATCAATATTCGCAGCGGAAAATAATAATTCATAGAAGAGTTACGTAGAGAATGAAATCTACGATTATCTATGAAATTAAAAGCCCATCATCAACATTTTATCCCTGTAATATCAATCAATAAATATCTTGAATCAAATAGTCATCTTTGCACTACAGGCCAAAGATATTCATCAGTTGGTCATGTTCACCTCAACACCTGTTCATCTTTGCACTACGGGCCAAAGATATTCATCAGAAATCATTAATCTTTGCACTACAGGCCAAAGATATTCATTTATATCATCATTTAGGACTGAGGATGGTGAAAAATATTTTTAAGGAAACGAATCCAGTGAAACAAAATAATAAATATTAAGGATTCGTATTTCGATTTATCCGTGTCCAAAAATACCTTTTAAATAATCATAGTGAAGTAAAATTCAAGAATGATCAAAACATGGATACAATCAAAGTTAGTATCCAGAATAGATATTTGGACAAAAAGAAGAAAATTTTATTTTTCGGTGAATAGTAACTCGTGAATAGTAACTAATGAATAGTAACTCGTGAATAGTAACCCCGACATGAAAAGTTCTAAATTTGATAAAAAGTTCAGATCAATACTTCGGCATAATGATATTGAAGAAAATAATATCATTTAAGAAGAAATAACATCTCTTACCTCAGAAAAACAGTACTTCTTGTTGAAACACCGGATATAGGTTATGACTTGAACTTGCACCGTATAGCAATACTCACAGTATTAGAATACTCACAAGAATACGCTCACTAATATAGAAAGAGAAAGAGAGAGAAACTTGTGTTTCTGGTGTGATTTTCAATTCTAACCTAAGCACCCTATTTATAGGAAAATGCTTAGAACACCAAAGTAGAAAATTTAATAAAATAATAATATTTCTTAAAAATATTCAAGCCCACCTAAGAAATCTAATTTTAGATCATGTATAACACATGTGAGCCACTCAATTGCAACAAAAAACGTTTTTCTTAAAAAAAACATTTTAAACTCCAAAAATCAACTATTTCGGAACTTCAGAACTTCAATAATTCATAATAAACAGCTCTTTCATCAGAAAATTCGAATCTCGCGAGTTTTTATAGGAAATTCATTCATTCTCTACAACTTTGCAGAAGAAAGTTTTTCTAAATTCTAAACAAAAATTGACCGAAATTCACAAACGGACGATTTTACAGTCAATAATAATTTTTTCGGTCAAGAATTATGTCCACCAACACACAAAACATGTATTAATCATTTAATGCCACAAAATACTCTTCCTCCTCATATACTCATATATCCCACATTCATTGTAAAAATACCACCATCAATATATTATTAAAATAATATATTTAAATGAATTATTTTATTAGAAAAAGATAAAATATTAATTTTCAACAATTGTCACATTAAAAAAAATTTCTCCATCTATATCCACATAAAATCACTATTTTCCTCATCATATAAATCAATAATTAATTATACACAAATAATATTACAGAACCACAGTACTGGCAACCAGGCCGTTCCCAGGAAAGAGGGGACTTTCCAATAAGGATCTCTCCTTACTGGCGCGCAATTAGATGACCAAACCTCTCCTTAGACAGAACTTTCTAGACATTGCCAATAATGTTATCTAATAATATTATTCAGATAATATGAATTATTATTTCGATAATAGAAAATACTGTGTAGTGACAATTATTAAAACAACAGTAATATAAAATATCAACGCAGCAATTATTGAATCAATAAAATACAATATTGAACAGTAATTACTATAACCATTATTGAGTAGTGCCTTCTTACGTAAGAATTAATAATTGGTGCAATACCGTGTGCTTACTATGTAACAACGCGTATTACTGTGTTTTAACCACCGGGTATTCTAACAGTATAAACGGTAACAACTACGCCGTTATTTATAAACAACTTATTTTTGTCGTTTTCTTCATCCAATCACTTTCCGTTATGGGCCCACACAAGGCTGCGCCGTCGTACGAATATTCCCCGACAACAAGAATATTCCACGACCAAACAAATATTCCCCGACAACAATGAATATTCTAGGATCACTTGCTTATTTGAAATATTTGCGCATTTTACCCATAACTAACCACATTAATCAAATCAACCCTTACTATAAAAATAGAGGAATTAAATTTCATTTATTAATAATTTGGGGTCTTACAACCTCCCTTCCTTATGAAATTTCGTCCTCGAAATTGACATACGTACCTGGTGTTTCGAAAAGATGAGGATACCTCGCTTTCATTTCCGTTTCCAACTCCCAGGTCATTTCCTCAATAGCATGGTTTCTCCACAAAACTTTAACTTGTGGTATGACCTTCGTGCGTAGGACATGCTCCTTCCTATCCAAGATCTTGACAGGTACCTCCTCGTACGTTAAGTCTTCGGCTATCTCGTCCGGTTCTAACTCAATTACGTGGTTCGGGTCTTTCACATATTTACGAAGCACAGATATATGAAAAATATTATGAACACGAGACATACTTGGAGGTAACGCGAGTCTATAGGCCACATTTCCTACTCGGTCAAGAATCTAAAATGGACCAATAAATCGTGGATTGAGCTTTCCTCTCTTTCCAAATCTTGTAACTCCTTTCCATGGAGCTACACGTAATAATACATGATCCCCAATGTCAAATTCCACGTCCTTTCGATGAAGATCCGCATAACTCTTTTGTCGATCCTGTGCCGTTTGTATACGTTGGCGAATCGTTTGGATCTTCTCTGTAGTCATTCGTACTAACTCTGGTCCCAACAACGTTGCTTCTCCCACCTCATCCCAACATATTGGAGAGCGACACTTTCGTCCATATAATGCTTCAAATGGAGCCACACCTATACTTGTCTGATAACTGTTGTTGTAGGAGAATTCCACCAATGGTAGGTACTTATCCCAACTTCCTTTGAAATCCAGGACACAAAGTCTTAATAGATCTTTAAGAGTTTGAATAGTCCTCTCTGATTGCCTGTCTGTTTGAGGATGGTATGCCGAACTGAACCGTAAATCCGTGCCCATAGCTTTTTGCAAGCTAACCCAAAATCTTGAAGTGAATCTTGGGTCACGATCCGAAACTATAGATACTGGCATGCCATGCAACCTTACAATCTCATTCACGTACATACTAGCAAGACGTTCAAGGGAATAAGTCTCCCGTATCGACAAGAAATGAGCAGACTTGGTTAATCTATCAACTATAACCCAAATAGCATTTATGCCTTGAGAAACAGTGGGAAGACCCGTAACGAAATCCATGGTAATGTGTTCCCACTTCCATTTCGGAATCTCAAGTGGTTGCAATGGACCCTTTGGTACTTGATGCTCTGCCTTTACACATTGACAAGTTAAACACCTTGAGATAAACTTTGCAATCTCTCTCTTCATATTGTTCCACCAAAATGTATGTCGAAGATCACGATACATTTTAGTACTTCCAGGATGGATTGCAAATGATGTATTGTGTGCCTCCATCATGATCTTGTACTTCAAATCAGAATCATTAGGAACACAAAGTCTGGAGTGGACTAGAAGTATTCCTTCTTCATCGATTCTTGCTTCTGGAATAGCACCTTCATGCACTTTCTTCTTCATACGCATCAGCTCCGGGTCTGTAGTTTGAGCAACTTTAACTTTATCGATTAAAGTTGGCTCTACGCGTATACTTGACATCATCGCACTCGTTCCTGCATATGATCTTCTACTCAACGCGTCAGCTATCACATTTGCTTTTCCAGGATGGTATTGAATAGTGTGGTCGTAATCTTTTAACAGCTTGAGCCAACGTCGTTGCCGCATGTTGAGTTCTTTTTGATTGAAGAAATATTTGAGGCTTTTATGGTCTGAATATATCTCCACCTTCTCCCCATATAGATAGTGCCTCCAGATCTTTAGCGCGAAAACGACTGCTGCCAACTCTAGATCATGAGTAGGATAATTCCTCTCATATTCTTTAAGTTGTCGCGAGGCATAAGCTATGACTTTCCCACGTTGCATGAGAACACATCCTAACCCTTTGCCTGAAGCATCGCTGTAGATAACAAATCCATCCGAACCAGATGGTATTGTCAGAACAGGTGCCGAAATGAGTCTCCTCTTAAGCTCTTGGAAACTCTTCTCGCATTCTTCGCTCCATACGAATTTGATATCCTTCCGAGTCAGCTGAGTTAACGGGGTAGCGATTCGAGAAAACCCTTCTACGAATCTCCGATAATAACCAGCTAAGGCCAGAAAGCTACGTACATCGGTCACCGTCTTCGGTTGCTCCCAGCTTTGTATTGCTTCAATCTTCGCCGGGTCCACAGATACTCCATGTTTTGACACCACGTGCCCTAGGAATGCTACTTCCTCAAGCCAGAACTCGCATTTCTTTAACTTAGCATATAGCTTGTTTTCACGCAGCCTTTGGAGTACCAGCTTCAAATGGTGCTCATGATCTTCTCGGCTTTTGGAATATATAAGGATGTCATCAATAAAGACAACAACGAACTGATCCAAATAATCCTTGAATACTCGGTTCATCATATCCATGAAAGCCGTAGGAGCATTAGTCAATCCAAAAGACATGACTAGGAATTCATAATGCCCGTACCGAGTTCTAAAGGCAGTCTTCGGAATATCCTCAGTTTTAACCTTCAGCTGATGATATCCAGAACGAAGATCAATTTTTGAAAAGAATTGTGCTCTTGTAACTGGTCAAACACGTCATCAATACGAGGTAGCGGATACCTATTCTTGATGGTGACATGGTTTAATTCCCGGTAATCGATACAAAGTCGCATATTCCCGTCTTTCTTCTTTACAAATAAAACAGGAGCACCCCAAGGAGATGTACTAGGACGAATAAAACCGATATCCAACAACTCTTGTAGTTGGACTTTTAACTCCTGAAGTTCAATAGGAGCCATTCGATATGGGGTTTTAGAAATGGGCTTTGTACCAGGTTCAAGATCAATAAAGAATTCAACTTCACGTTCTGGGGGTAGACCGGGAAGTTCTTCAGGAAATACGTCAGGAAAGTTACTAACAACAGGAATATTATTCAAATTTGACGCGTCTTTATTCAAATCCATAACATGGGCTAGGAAAGCTTGACATCCGTTTTTCAATAAACGAATGGCTTTATGACTTGATATGACAGTGATTGATTTTAATGGCTTTGTTGCTTGAATTCGAACAACAGGTTGATTAGGAATATGAAAACTAACCACCTTACAAAAACAATCAATTTTGGCATGATGAGTAGTTAACCAATCAATTCTTAAAATCACGTCAAATGCAAGTATCTTTAAAGAGATAAGGTCAACAGGTAAGGTGATGGTGCCAACTTGGATCAAACAAGATTTATAAACAGTGGATGTGATGAAAGTTTCCCCTAACGGAGTCTCCACAGATAAATCAAAGTCTAATTTCTCCGGAGTCAAGTTTAAACGTTGAGCACAAGCAGGAGAAATAAATGAATGGGTAGCACCGGTATCTAGTAAGGTATAAACTTCACATGAATTTATGATTAGCTTACCCGTGATCACCTCGTTTGGGTTCCTCGCATGTGGACCAGTCACGATAAACGCTCTTTCAGGAACCGTTGACTTTGACTTTTCTGGGGCAGCCTTTTGAGTCACCGTCCCACCTGAACTTGGTTTCGCTATCGTACAATCTCGAGCGATATGTCCTTCCTTTCCATAATTATAGCATACCTTGAACTGTTGTGGACAGTTTGGGCTGATATGTCCCTCTTTTCCACATTTATAGCATATGACCGGTGGTCGTTCTCCTCCCTTGGAACCAGTTGCTGCTGGTGCTGACGTCTTCGTATTATCATTGTTGAATCTCCTCTTTTTAAAATCTCCTCCCGACTCGCTTCTTCTATTTTCATAGCCACGATTACCACCAGAGTGGTTGCCGTTCTTGTCTGTACTTTTCTTTCTCCGCTGGTTATCATTGGTCTGATGACTGTTGTCACCGATATGATCCTGGTTGTGGTCCCTCGGTTGACCGTACTCGTTATCTCGCTCTAACAATTGAGCCCTATTGACAACATCTGAATAGAGAGAAAATTTATGAGAAATGAGATATTGACGTATGCCGGGTTTCAAACCTCTCAGAAACATCCGTGTCATACGTTCCTCATTCTCCACCAAATGAGGTGCAAACCTGGACAACTCTGCAAACTTCGCCTCGTACTGGAACACCGTCATGTTATTCTGCTCCAGTCTAATAAACTCTACCTCCTTCATATGACGAATACTTTCAGAAAAGTACTTGTCATTGAATAGCTTCTGAAATGTCTCCCAAGACATGCTGAGTGCGGCTGGATGGGTACGCTTCACAGATTCCCACCAGTAGTCTGCCTCGCCACGGAACATAAAGGTGGCGAATGGAACCTTCTGTTCCTCCGTGCATCCCAAGACATCAAATATCTTGGTAATTTACTTGACCCATGTCTCTGCCTTAATCGGATCCGGCTTTCCCCAGAATTCTGGTGGTCCCAACTCTTTGAACTGCTTGGCTGTGACCAGCTGTGCGTTGCCATTGTTTCTTCCTATATTTTGAACAGGAATCTCCTTCGTCTGGTTTTGCATGAATCGCAAAAAGCTTCTAAACATCTCATCGTTCACCGTCTGCTCAGTGGTGTTGTTCACAGGAAGAACATTGCCAGCCTGTTGCACGTTCTCCTCGTTGGTGAGTATAGGCATCTCCACCGTCTCTTTTACTCCACTGTTAACATTCTCAGTCGACATTCTCAAATACTGCCATAAAACAAAGGTTAATTTAACAAATTAACATATCACATAATATCCCTATATTATGACCGACCAACAAATAAGCTTAGGTAGGACACACTAGCGAAGGATTTACTCGTCTCTCCCCTCCTAGTTCTATTCCCCGATCTCCGCCAGAGATCATATCCCTAAGCTCTGATACCAACTGTGACGCCCCCAAAATAGGTATACAACACCCATTCTGAGTCGTCAAAATACATGGTACAGATACAACTACAACTTTATTAGTACAACATAAAAACTGTGAGTTTAAATACAAATATTGTCATCTAGACAATATCCACACTCAAATAAGTCCTCATTATAATTATTGATACATTATTATACAAAAATGGTGAGGACTACTAAAACGACTCTCTAGATCCTTCATTCCATACCCCGACTAGTACTCGCTACATTCTCGCCTCCTGAGAAGAAAAATGGAAAAAAAGGAAAAGGGTGAGCTCAACTAGCCCAGTAAAGAATATTATGACTAAGATAATATACAACAAATTATCGTTAGTCTTCAACAGAGAAAAATTTAATAGAATACAATAGACAACAAGTTTTAAATCAATATTCGCAGCGGAAAATAATAATTCATAGAAGAGTTACGTAGAGAATGAAATCTACGATTATCTATGAAATTAAAAGCCCATCATCAACATTTTATCCCTGTAATATCAATCAATAAATATCTTGAATCAAATAGTCATCTTTGCACTACAGGCCAAAGATATTCATCAGTTGGTCATGTTCACCTCAACACCTGTTCATCTTTGCACTACGGGCCAAAGATATTCATCAGAAATCATTAATCTTTGCACTACAGGCCAAAGATATTCATTTATATCATCATTTAGGACTGAGGATGATGAAAAATATTTTTAAGGAAACGAATCCAGTGAAACAAAATAATAAATATTAAGGATTCGTATTTCGATTTATCCGTGTCCAAAAATACCTTTTAAATAATCATAGTGAAGTAAAATTCAAGAATGATCAAAACATGGACACAATCAAAACTAGTATCCAGAATAGATATTTGGACAAAAAGAAGAAAATTTCATTTTTCGGTGAATAGTAACTCGTGAATAGTAACTCGTGAATAGTAACTCATGAATAGTAACTCGTGAATAGTAACCCCGACATGAAAAGTTCTAAATTTGATAAAAAGTTCAGATCAATACTTCGGCATAATGATATTGAAGAAAATAATATCATTTAAGAAGAAATAACATCCCTTACCTCAAAAAAACAGTACTTCTAGTTGAAACACCGGATATAGGTTATGACTTGAACTTGCACCGTATAGCAATACTCACAGTATTAGAATACTCACAAGAATACGCTCACTAATATAGAGAGAGAAAGAAAGAGAAACTTGTGTTTCTGGTGTGATTTTCAATTCTAACCTAAGCACCCTATTTATAGGAAAATGCTTAGAACACCAAAGTAGAAAATTTAATAAAATAATAATATTTCTTAAAAATATTCAAGCCCACCTAAGAAATCTGATTTCAGATCATGTATAACACATGTGAGCCACTCAATTGCAACAAAAAACGTTTTTCTTAAAAAAAATATTTTAAACTCCAAAAATCAATTATTTCGGAACTTCGGAACTTCAATAATTCATAATAAATAGCCCTTTCATCAGAAAATTCGAATCTCGCGAGTTTTTATAGGAAATTCAATTCTCTACAACTTTGCAGAAGAAAGTTTTTCTAAATTCTAAACAAAAATTGACCGAAATTCACAAACGGACGATTTTACAGTCAATAATAATTTTTCGGTCAAGAATTATGTCCACCAACACACAAAACATGTATTAATCATTTAATGCCACAAAATACTCTTCCTCCTCATATACTCATATATCCCACATTCATTGTAAAAATACCACCATCAATATATTATTAAAATAATATATTTAAATGAATTATTTTATTAGAAAAAGATAAAATATTAATTTTCAACAATTGTCACATTAAAAAAAATTTCTCCATCTATATCCACATAAAATCACTATTTTCCTCATCATATAAATCAATAATTAATTATACACAAATAATATTACAGAACCACAGTACTGGCAACCAGGCCGTTCCCAGGAAAGAGGGGACTTTCCAATAAGGATCTCTCCTTACTGGCGCGCAATTAGATGACCAAACCTCTCCTTAGACAGAACTTTCTAGACATTGCCAATAATGTTATCTAATAATATTATTCAGATAATATGAATTATTATTTCGATAATAGAAAATACTGTGTAGTGACAATTATTAAAACAACAGTAATATAAAATATCAACGCAGCAATTATTGAATCAATAAAATACAATATTGAACAGTAATTACTATAACCATTATTGAGTAGTGCCTTCTTACGTAAGAATTAATAATTGGTGCAATACCGTGTGCTTACTATGTAACAACGCGTATTACTGTGTTTTAACCACCGGGTATTCTAACAGTATAAACGGTAACAACTACGCCGTTATTTATAAACAACTTATTTTTGTCGTTTTCTTCATCCAATCGCTTTCCGTTATGGGGCCCACACAAGGCTGCGCCGTCGTACGAATATTCCCCGACAACAAGAATATTTCACGACCAAACAAATATTCCCCGACAACAATGAATATTCTAGGACCACTTGCTTATTTGAAATATTTGCGCATTTTACCCATAACTAACCACATTAATCAAATCAACCCTTACTATAATAAATAGAGGAATTAAATTTCATTTATTAATAATTTGGGTCTTACATTATTACCCCTATATTCTATACGGTTAAATCGTATACAATTCTTATATAGCCGAAAAATTAGGTATCCCGGTCAATTTTGGGTGGATTATGAAATTGAGAGCTAAATTGTATCAAATTAGACACTTAATGTAGTAAAGTGTAAGCCCAAATTCTTTTGGGGCCTAATCATAAATACGATAGTACTTCATGTAATAAACTATATTTAGCCCTATTTCAAATCATGCAATTCCGTATGATACATTGCAAGTATATAATGATAAACTAATAATTTAATCTTTTATGTAATAATAATATTATACTAATACATTAATTACCAACATCAATTCTTCCAATTTTGTGTACTAACCATGTCATAAGACTCATAAATACATTAATTATACATGTAATTTAAAGAAATCACATGCTGTCTAAATCCTTTAACTTAATACTCCCTCCGTTCCTAAAAGATTATCGTTTTAGGGAGTAATTTTTGTTCCAAAAATATTATCGTTTTGAGTTTATTAATACACATTAGTTATTTTTTTCCTACTTTATTTTTATTTAATGCTTTCTCCTATTTAAAGCTTTCTTCCCTTCCCAATGATTCTTATTCAATTCAATGCTATAATCCAAGTAGTAATTGGTTGAATAAGAAGTAATTGGTTGAATTGAATAAGAAACATTGAGAAGGGAATAATTGGTTGAGACAATTAATAAGGGTAGTATAGTATTTTCGCTAGGTGTTAATTATATTCCTTAATCTGTGTGCATTAATCTTAAACGACAATCTTTTAAGGACAGAGGAAGTAGAATTTAAGCTTTCATAAATTTAATAAAATCATTTTTCACAGTAATAATGCCTAAACACAGTACTGATGCCTTGCATAACTTTGTTTTGAGCAAGGCATCAGTACTGTGTTTAGGCATTAGTACTGTGAAAAATGATTTTAGTAAAAGTCATGATTTGGTGAATTTTATGCATAAGTAAAGTAACTTAAATCAATTCTTTACCGACATATTTGACATAATGTATATACACATTACATATATACAAGCATATAGTATTTGATTATAAAATATGCATCACCCTAATTATCTAACTGTATAACAACATAATTCTCATTTGAATACAAAAGTGCAATTTAATGATCCAATTTATGGTCATTCCGAAATGTAAAGCATATCAGAATTTGTATGAATAATTAATCACTAAAATTTACTTGATCTGCATAAGCAAAATTTACATGCTTCTTCCTTCTGCTCTTTCTCTCCGCCTCCTTTCTTTGGTCAGTATGCATAAGTTATGAGAGAGGAAGATGAAAGCCTTTGTGAATTAGGATCCTTCCCATTTCATTTGAAATAATCTCTATTTTATTGTCCAAATTTAAAATGTGACATCATGATGATAGAAAAGATATGATGATGAAGAATGTAAGAAGAATGGAGATCTAGACTCTCCCTTTTTTATACATTCTCTATCATCATCTCTCTCCTATCATATTTTCAATCTAGATTATAAAATAGATACTCGTCATTTCAAATGAAATGAAGAGGATCATAATTCAGCTTTTGTTGGGTCTCATATATGTAAGAGAGAGAAAGGAGAGAAGAAGTGGAAAAGGCTTATGATATAGACAGAGTGGAAGAGGAAAAGCATGTCTTGGTTGCATGGGCGGAACTAGGGCGGTCGAGATAGTATTAATTTATTTATTTTTTCATGTCTTTTTACCTATAATAAATTAACAATATTATTATAAGATAAAATAATATTAAATAAATTTGATAATTAATTAATTAATATTACACTCATTTATTTTACTGACTTATTCATACATTGGTATCAATTTTTTTACAAATGAGAATAACTTAATTCATTTTCTTGCTTTGAGTGACTACTCTCAGTAGTCTCCAAAGAAGATGACAAGAACCACAATATAAGATTTTAAATATATAATATTATAATTTGTAATTTATCTATAAAAGTAGCTAATCAGTTGACTAAAAAAATTCAAAATCTGATTAATAGTCTCATAATTCGTGGGAGATTAATATATATATATTGTAAGACCCCGAATTTTATGAAATGAAAGTATTCACTTTTTTTATAATTATTATTCTATTTAATGGTTAAATTGATAAAAGGTGACATTTAAAAATTTTGCAAAGTAAGCAAGTTGATATAAAATATTTGTGTGTCGAGGAATATTCGTTTTAACAGAAAATATTCGTACGACGGCACAATCATTGGTGGACCCCACAACGGAGGTACTGTCGTAGTTAGAAAACGACTGAAATATTTTTAAACTGTTGAACTACCCAGTAGTAAAAGAACAGTAATACGCGTGGTTGCATAGTAGCACACGGTATTGATTATTGATGCTTACGTAAGAAGTCACTCAGTTTATTCGATTATTGCTACAGTAGTTGCTCCATAATATCTCTCGTATTATTGATTCAATCATTGTCACATTATCATTTGTATAATATTTATTATTAGTAAATCAATAATTAAGACGACAAAGTTATTCATATTATTATTTGCAATATTGACGATGTCTAGAAAGTTCTGTCGAGGAGAGGTTTGGTCACCTAATTGCGCGCAAATAGGGAGAAATTCTTATCGGAAAGCCCCCTCTTTCCTGGGAATGATCTGATTGTTAAATGTTGTGAGTTATAATATTAATGATGAATAAGTTCGTATTGATTAAAGATGAAATTGATATTTTTATTGTGTTGGAATTATTAGTGTTAGTGGAAATCGACATCTATTTTGATAATAATGGATGTTTGGAGGTTATATTGACTAATCGGGTAATTAATCGGATAAATAAAAAATTAATTGCTATTAATTCACATTCTTATAACTATTGATTCACATGATTATACTATTGATTCACATGATGTATTATTAGGGGAAGTGGTGCAAGTTTGATAATATTTGTAGGACTAAATTAAAAATGAAGGAAAAGATAAAGGTATTATACTGTAATATTTCGAGCCCCAAAACGTGTAATTATCGAAACTATATTTTTCTATAAATAGAAGCTCATTCTTCTTTCATTCTCACCAATTCACTAAGACTCACAAGAGCAATTATAGATAGAGAAGCTATAGAAGGAAAGAAGAAGAGAAGTCTGCTACTTCACTATTCCAGTATCCAGTCTTCTTCTGAGGTAAGGAGTATTATTTCTTTCGTATTCATGAAGAGAGTTATTTTCTTTCAATATTCGTAAGGGGTATTATTTATTTCATATTCTGAAGAGATATTATTTTTTGTATTTGTATGAATATTATTTTCGTTCAATATTCATAAAGAGTATTATCTTCGTTCAATATTCGTAGGAATATTATCTTCGTTAAATATTCGTTGGAATATTATTTTCGTTCAACAGTAGTAAGGGATATTATATTTTTCAGTATTCATAAGGAATAATATTTTCTTCCATACTCTGTAGTATGTGAGTAATATTATTTCGTCTCGTATTCCTGATTATACCCTCATTTTATTAAAGTTTTGGCTTCTATTCTCCATGAAATTAGTAGAATGTCCTTGATATTTGCGCTTCATCCAGTATCTTTTTATGAAAATATTATTCTGATCATTCTTGATAATTATTAATCTTTTCATGTCGGAATACTATTCACGAGTTACTATTTATGAGTTCCTATTCACAGGTTACTATTCACCCAGTTACTATTCACTCAAATAATATTCACTCGGGTATTCGGGGCACTTTTTATGCTGAAGTACTATTCACGAATTACTATTCACAGGTTACTATTCACTCGGTTACTATTCACCCGATTACTATTCACTCAAATATTATTCATTCAAGTGTTTAGAGCACTTTTCATGCCGGGGTACTATTCACGAGGTACTATTCCCAAAGTACTATTCACAGGATACTATTCACGGGTACTATTCACCCAAAAAATATATTTCTTTTCTGTCTAAATTATTTTTGATACATGAATATTATTCTTGAATTTTACTCCACAAAGCAGCATCATATTGACAATTTAGATATTTTAAACTCTGGATAAATTTAAAGTCTTTAATTTTTATCCTTGATTTCGTTTGAATAATGCTTATATCATTGTCATCATCCTTATGCTTATATTGTAATGAAAGTCATCTGTAGCTTACGTGCATAGATGGACTGTTGATTGGTATGATTATGACCAGGGATTATTCGGTATAATCATAACCGTAATGTTACAAATGATGTGATAAAAGTCCTCATTGGCCCGTAGTGCATTGATGGACAGTTGTTGGTATGATTATGACCAGAGATTATTCGGTATAATCATGACCATTAGTGAAAACACTAATAACCTTGGCAGTAGTGCATGGATAATTCGTGGTCATGATACTAATGAATATTCTTAGCCGTAGTGCATGGATAATTCATGGATGTGATAGTAATGAATATCCTTGGCCGTAGTGCATGGATAACTTGGTGATGTATTGAGCTGAGTCTCAACCATAAAATATTGATAATAAACTTTCAATCCGTAGATAATAGTGGATATCGTGCTCTACTTGACTCTTCTAAAATATAGTTGTATGTCTTTGGCTTGTAATGCAAAGATGAACTATTAATAAATATTTTGTGCCCGTAGTGTAAAGATGAATTTATTAGTATGATTATGAACAGGAACTGTGATTTGGTATAACCATGATCTTTGATGTTTCAGGTAAAGACAAGTGATGAAAATTATCTTCGTCCTAGGTGCGAAGAGGAATTTAGAATCACAATTATGATTATGAGTTATTCACATGATTGTGGACATGAACTGTTGATTGATGTTACAGGGATAAAATATTATTGGTGGACTTTTAACATGGAGAAGATAATAGACTTTATGGTCTATTTGACTCTTCTAATGGATTGCTCGTTCTGCTGCAACTATGGTTGAAAAGTTTTATCATCTACCATATGTTCTAAATCTCTGATTTATTACTGACGAAGGCTATTGATAATTTAATTATCTTTAGTCATGATATTCTTTACTAGGCTAGTTGTGCTCACCCTTTTGCTTCACAATTCTTTTCAGGTAATAAGAGTGTAGCTGGGTCGAGCGGGGTTAACATGAGATTAGAACGGTGGTCTTTAGCTCTTGAGGTTCTCCCTAAATAGTATAAAAATAATTTTATTGAGAACTTTAGATAAGTGTGTTGTATTTTGTACGTCATTTAATAGTTATATTTGGTGAATCAAATAGGATGAGACAAACCCAACTTTGGAAAGGTATTTTTCCACTATCATACAAGATGTCTGATGACCTACGACTTCGTGTTATCATAAGATAGGGTTGTGCACATGCACTTGCTGAGTATATCTACGAGCACTACCTATATAATCTTGGAGTTTGGTTGAAATATAATTCTCAATTGGAGACAATAGAGATAATTATATGTCAAGAGAATACTCACTGTGACACCCCCAAAATAGGTCCACACGACCCATTCTGAGTCGCCAGATATCATACTATAAAAATTAAATACAAACTTCATTTATACAACTGTTGAACTGTCGTGCAGAATACGACCACAGTTAAACTGTGAGTTTTAATACAAATGTATGTAACTCTCATGGTGCCTCGACCACAACCTTACAATGGTACTTTACATAAAAGTACAGTCAAAAACTATTTTAGAAATTAAAATTTTTGGGAAGTGCTCAAGGAAACCTTCGTACATGGGAGGCCATGCGTCTAGGTTATGATAGATATCATATGTCCACAAAATTATCCTTGGTTGACCCAATAGACCCCAAAGAAAAACGAGAAGATTACTATCATCTTCTTTCCAATGGTGAGTCTTCTCTTGACATATAATTATCTCCGTTGTCTCTAAGTGAAAATTATATTTCAAATAAACTCCAAGATTATATAGGTAGTGCTCGTAGATATACTCAGCAAGTGGATGTGCACAACCCTGTCTTATGATAACACGAGGTTGTATGTTATTAGACATCTTGTATGATAGTGGCAAAACACCCTTCCTAAGTTGGGTTCACCTCACCCTATTCGATTCACCAAAATTAAATATCAAATGACGTATACAATACGACACACTTATCTAAAGTTCTCAATAAAATTATTTCCATACTATTTAGGGAGAACCTCAACAGCTATAGACCACCGTTCTAATCCTCTTAATACCCTGCTCGACCCAGCTACACTTTTATTACCTGAAAGAAATTGTGAAGCAAAATGGTGAGCATAACTAGCCCAGTAAAGAATATCATGACTAAAGATAATTAAATTATCAATATCTTTCATTAATAATAAAATCAGAGATTTAGAACATATGGTAGATGATAAAACTTTTCAACCATAGTTGCAGCAGAACGAGCAATCCATTAAAAGAGTCAAATAGACCATAAGGTCTATTATCTTCTCCATGTTAAAAGTCCACCAACAATGTTTTGACCCTGTAACATCAATCAACAGTTACTTTCCACAATCATATGAATAACTCATAATCATAATTGTGGTTCTAAATTCCTCTTCGCACCCAGGACGAAGATAATTTTCATCACCTATCTTCACCTGAAACATCAAAAATCATGGTTATACCAAATCACAATTCCTGCTCATAATCATACTAATAAATTCATCTTTGCACTACGGCCAAGATATTCATTAACAATTCATCTTTGCACTACAGGCCAAAGACATACAACTGTATTTTAAAAGAGTCAAGTAGAGCATGATATCTACTATCTTTTACGAATTAAAAGTGTATAATCAATATTTTATCGCTGAGACTCAGCTTAATAAATAATCCACATCATCGAATCATCCCTGCACTACGGCCAAGGATATTCATGTAATCATCAATGGTCATGATTATACCGAATAATTCCTGGTTATAATCATACCAATAACTGTCCATCAATGCACTACGGGTCAATGAGGACTTTTACCACATCATCTATAACATTACGGGTCATGATTATACCGAATGATCATTGGTCATAATTATACCAATAAACATTTCATCTATGCACGTAAGCCAAAGATACTCATCAATCAATAGTTCATCTTTGCACGTAAGCCAAAGATATACAACTGTAAAATCAATAATCAACAGTCTATCTTTGCACGTAAGTCAAAGATGACTTTCATCACAATATAAGCATGAGGATGATGACAATGATATAAGCATTAATCAAACGAAATCAAGGATAAATATTAAAGACTTTAAATTTATCCAAATATTATCAATCACATAATAAATTAATAATCTAATTTTATTAATATTCTGATAATATTTTAATCACTTATTAAACTTATAAACAATTTATTTTAATTGTTTACACTTTACCAAATAATGCATTTAATCATTCAAAATGTCATACTCATAAGATTTCATCACCAATGATCAAATCACTCATCAAAAATCTGCATATACCTTATATAGGATTTTCAAGCCATAAACTCTTATTTACCAATTTTTCAACTTCACATAACATATTTAATTCATATGTTCGTAACTAAACTATTTTCATAAAAAATACCAAATTAGTCCCAAAAATTATTTATTTCTGGGATTTAGCAGAATATAGTCCCATATTGAACATATATTTTTTTTCAGAATTTTTAAAATTCATTTACTATTTTTCATATGGCCAAAACTGCTGAATATTTAGACATTTATCATAAATTATACTTTTGTCCAAAAATTCCAAAATTTACAAGGTATACTCCTGTTATATATATGTACTCTTAATAAAAATTTTACCAACTTTGGAGTTAACCACAAGAAGTTATAAGGGTTTACTTTTAAAATAGTCTATTCCTATAAAATTCATAACTCCTAATATATACATCCAAAAATCGCCATTTTTGGACACAATCTAGAAAACTCATCAAATTATCATTTTACATTTTTCCAGAATTTTTGAGGGTCAGAAAAATTACGAAACTGCAAATGAATTTTCATCCGTCATGCGGTAATCCACGTAGACAGATCATTTCCACAATTTAATAAAGAATGAATACGAAAGGTCATTCACCATGCATGCGGCAGTCCGCGTAGACAAGTTATTCCAACAAAATAATAAAGAATGGAATAACAAAAGAATTCACCAGGCATGCGATAGACTGCACAGACAGGTTATTCCAACAGAATAATAAATAATAGAACCAGGTCATGTGTAACGACCCCAAAATAGGTTCATTCCATCCAACCTATTCTGAGTCGCCAAATACATGGTATAGAAAACAACTGTAACTTTATTACAACAATTGTCGTGCAAAATACAACAACACATATGCTATAAGTTTGGATACAAATATATACCAAATGTGACTCATGTTCCAACCGTGGACATCACCTCACAATGACACCTTACATAAAGGTATAGTCAAAAACTGTTCTAGAAATTAGAATCTTTAGAAAGTGCTCAAAGAAACCTTCGTACATGGGAGGCCACGCGTCTAGGTTATGATAGATATCATATGGCCACAGAATTATCCTTGGTTAACCCAATAGACCCCAAAGAAAAACGAGAAGATTACTATCATATTCTTCCCAATGGTGAGTCTTCTCTTGACTTATCATTATCTCCACTGTCTCTAATTGAGAATTATACTTCAAACAAACACCAAGATTATATAGATAGTGCCCATAGATATACTCAGCAAGTGGATGAGCACATCCCTGTCTTATGATGACACGAGATTGTATGTCGTTAGACATCTTGTATGATAGTGGCAAACCACCCTTCCAACGTTGGGTACACCTTACCCTATTGGATTCACCAAATATAACTACTAAATGAACTTTTCTATACTGCTTCGGGAGAACATCCACAGCTAGAGACCACCGTTCTATTTCTCCGTTACCCTCGCTCGACCCAGCTACACTCTTATTACCTGAAAGGAATTGTGAAGCAAAAGGGTGAGCACAACTAGCTCAGTAAAGAATATCATGACTAAAGATAATTAAATTATCAATAGCCTTCATCAATAATAAATCAGAGATTTAGAATATATGGTAAATGATAAAAATTTCAACCATAGTTGCAGCGGAACGAGCAATCCATTAGAAGAATCAAATAGACTATAAAGTCTATTATTTTCTCCATGTTAAAAATCCACCAACAATGTTTTATCCCTGTAACATCAATCAACAATTCTGGTCCACAATCATATGAATAACTCATAATCATAACTGTAGTTCTAAATTCCTCTTCTCATCTAGGACGAAGATAATTTTCATCACCTGAAACATCAAACATCATGGTTATACCAAATCACAGTTCCTGTTCATAATCATACTAATAACTTCATCTTTGCACTACGGGGCAAAGATATTCATCAACAAGTCATCTTTGCACTACAGGCCAAAGATATTCGTCAACAGTTCATCTTTGCATTACTGGCCAAAGATATTCAACAAGAGGTCATCTTTGCACTACGGGCCAAAGATATTCATCAACAGACCATCTTTGCACTACAGGCCAAAGATATTCATCTACAATTCATCTTTGCACTACAGGCCAAAGATATTCCTCAACAATTCATATTTGCACTACATGCCAAATATATTAATACCTTAAAGAATATATAATCATTTAAGAATTTATATAAACAATAATTATAACCATGTTGATCATTTCACCTTTGCACTTAAGCTAAAGATATTCAATTATAAATTCAATGGTCATGATCATACCAGTCAACAATTCAACTTTGCACTACTGGCCAAAGAGAACCCATAGTCATGATCATACCAAAAATTTACCCATCTTTACACTCAAGTCAAAGAGAAATATCATCATTAGGGTTATAAAAATGTTATATATGATAATAAAATCAATATAATCAACATATAGATTTAATCTCAAGAGTAATATTCATAAATCAACTATAATTTGGTCAGAAAAAGAAACTAATTTTGTCGTGAATAGTAACTCGTGAATAGTAACTTGTGAATAGTAACCTCGACTCAAAAAGGTAGAAATTCCACAATAAAATCTATACCAATATTTCGGTATAATGATATTGAAAGAATAACATTTCTTAAGCTTATAAACAATTTATTTAAATTATTTACACTTTACTAATTAATGCATTTAATCATCATAAAATGTCAACTCTTAAGATTTCATCATCAATAGCCAAAACCCTCATCAAAAATCTGCATATACCTCATATAGGATTCTCAAGCCATAAAATCCTATTTTCTAATTTTCTTACTTCACATAACATATTTAATTTATTTTCTCATAACTTGTCCATTTTCATGAAAAATACCAAATCAGTTCCAAAAATATTTCTTTTCTGAGATTTATCAGAATATAGTCCCATATTGAACATATATTTTTCTCAGAATTTTTAAAAGTCATTTACTATTTTTCATATGGTCAAAACAGCCGAATATTTAGACATTTATCAAAAATTGTACTTTTGTCCAAAAATTCTGAAATTAATAGAGTATACTTCCATCATATACATGTACTCCCAATAAAAATTTCATCAATTTTGGAGTTAACCACAAGAAATTATAAGCAGTTACTTTTAAAATAGTCTTTTCTCATAAAATTCATAACTCTCAATCTATACATCCAAAAATCACCATTTTTGGACACAATCAATAAAACTCATCAGAATATCATTTCAAATTTTTCCAGAATTTTTGAAGTTCAGAAAAATTACGAAACTGAAAAACATAACAACCCTTAAAATCCCTTACTATCCCTTACCTCAAAAGAGCAGTACTTCTGATCGGTATAAGGCTGAAGGAAACTTGCACTGATGAATAGAAACTCACAGAGTATCTAAATACTCACAAAATATACTCAATAATCTAGAGAGAGAAAGAGAGAAAACTTATGTTTCTGGTGTGATTTTCAATTCTAACTTAGCCCTCTATTTATAGGAAAATTTTGGTAGGTTTGACCTGCAACCTGATGGCTTTACCTGCTACTATTCCCACCCACCACATTTGAAATATAATTCAGCACATTTCTTTACCAACCACAAGTGGGGCCCACCAATTCTAGAATTTTCCACCAAAAATGATTTATAACCTAATTTCCGAATCAGCCACCTCTTAAAATTCATAACAAATCATACGTTCATTTTTAACGGTTCAAAATTTATGGACATATACTCAACTTATATATGTATAACATATCCAAAAATTACCACGATCCAACGGTCGGATTAAAAATTATAACCCCCGCAAAATATCTCAAAAATCCTGATTTTTAATACCTCCATTCCGACAAAAATACGGATAAAAATCCCAACATTAACTCCTTCATTTTTTAACCACAAAAATATATCCCTCATTTATATCCACATAAAATAAATATTTTCTTATCATATGAATCAATAATTAATTATTCACAAATAATATTACAGAATCACATTTATGACAACTAGGCCGTTCCCAGGAAAGAGGGGGCTTTCCAATAAGAATTTCTCCTTACTGGCGCGCAATTAGATGACCAAACCTCTTCTTAGACAGAACTTTCTAGACATTGACAATAATGTTATCTAATAATATTATTCAAATAATATGAATTATTGATTTGATAAAGGAAAATACTGTGCAGCAACAATTATTGAAACAACAATAATATAAAATATCAACGCAACAATTATTGAATCAATAAAATAAAATATTGAACAGTAATTACTGTAACAATTATTGAGTAGTGCCTTCTTACGTAAGAATCAATAATTTCAAAAATACTATGCAATACCGTGTGCTACTGTGCAATAACGCGTATTACTGTATTTTAACCACCGGGTATTCCAACAGTGTTAACGGTAACAACTACGCCGTTATTTGTAAAAACTCAAATTTGTCGTTTTCCTTCACCCGACAGTTATTCGTTATGGGGCCCACAAATAGCTGCGCCGTCGTACGAATATTCTCCGACAGAAAGAATATTCCACGACCAAACGAATATTTCCCGACAACAATGATTATTTTATAACCACTTGCTTATTTTGAAAAAAAAAAAATTCATATTTCACCCATAACTTTAAACTTTTATCAATTTAACTATTTACTGAATAGTAATTATAAGAAAAATTGCATACTTTTATTTCATAAAATTCGGGGTCTTACATCATGCGTCATCCGCACAGACAGGATATTCTAACAGAATAATAAAGAATGGAGTAACAGGAGAATTCACCATGCATACGATAGACCGCACAGACAGGTTATTCTAACAGAATAATAAATAATGGAACCAGGTCATGCGTAATCCGCACAAACAGGATATTCCAACAGAATAATAAAGAACGGAATAACAGAAGAATTTCACCATGTATGCAGTATTTCGCATAGACAGGTTATTCCAACATAATAATAAAGAATGGAATAACAAGTGAATTTCACTATGTATGCGGTACTTCGCATATACAGGTTATTCCAACAGAATAATAAGGAATGTAATAACAATAGATCTCTTCATGAATACGAAAGAAATAATACCCCTTACTGTAATAATAATATCCCTTACCTTAGAAAAACTGAATACTGGAATAGTGAAGTAGCAGAATACTTTTCTTCTTTCTCTCTATAGTTTCTCTCTTTAGAGTTTCAGTGAATTCGAAAGAAATAATGAAGGAATGAGCTTCTATTTATAGAAGAACTGAAAGTAGCTCTTGGTCTTAACGAAGTGTTAAAATGACTATTGGTAATATTGAAGAGACAACTACTATTTGCGAAGGGGCAAGTAACTCTTGAAAAACCGAAGGGGCAAGTAACTCTTGGAAAACCGAAGGGACAAGTTACTATTAAAACTTTAAACCTACGATCCATATTGATTTATTATTATAATTTCAACCAACTGTCTGAAAAATTATCACATCTTCTCATGGAATAATATTGTACTCAAAAATGATTTGGACCGAAAAGAAATATATTTTTTTGGGTGAATAGTACCCCGTGAATAGTACTTCAAGAATAGTACCCCGTGAATATTACCTCGACACGAAAAGTGTCCCAAATACCCGAGTGAACAATACTAGAGTGAATAGTAATTGGGTGAATAGTAACTAGTGAATAGTAACCCGACACGAAAAGTGTCCCGAATACCCGATTGGTCAATATAACCTCCAGACATCAATTATTATCGAAATAAATATCAATTTCTACTAACACTAATAATTCTCACATAATGGAACTATCAATTTCATCTTTAATCAACACGAATTTATTCATCATTAATATTATAATTCACAATATTTAATAACCAGGTCGTTCCTAGGAAAGAGGGGGCTTTCCGATAAGAATTTCTCCTTATTGGCGCGCAATTAGGTGACCAAGCCTCTCCTTGACAGAACTTCTAGACATTGTCAATATTGCAAATAATAATATGAATAACTTTGCCGTCTCAATTATTGATTTAATAATATATCATATTATACAGATGATATTGTGACAATAATTGAATCAATAATATGAGAGATATGATACAGCAATTACTGTAGCATTAATTGAGTATAACTAAGTGACTTCTCACGTAAGCATCAATAATCAATACCGTGTGATACTATACAACCACGCGTATTACTGTACTTTTACTACCGGGTAGTTCAACAGTTTTAACGGTAACACCTCCGCCGTTATTTTTATAAAAAGATAATTCTGTCATTTTCTAACTACGATAATACTTTTGTTGTGGGGTCCACCAATGATTGTGCCGTCGTATGAATATTCTCTGTTAAAACGAATATTTCCCGACCAATCGAATATTATATAACCACTTGCTTACTTTGTAAAATTTTCACATATCACCCTTAACTTTAATCCTTTTATCAATTTAACCATTTACTAAATAACATAATAATTATAAGAAAATTGAATACTTTTATTTCATAAAATTCGGGGTCTCACACTCACCATTGGAAAGAACATCATAACAATCTTCTCGTTTTTCTTTGGGGACTATTGGGTCAACCAAGGATAATTCTGTGGACATATGATATCTATTATAACTTAGATGCATGGTCTCCCATGCACGAAGGTTTCTTTGAGCATTTTTCAAAGGTTTTAATTTCTAAAACAGTTATTGACTGTACTTTTATGTAAAGTACCATTGTAAGGTGTTGTGGTCAAGACACCATGAGAGTTACTTATATTTGTATTAAAACTCACAGCTTATGTGTTGTCGTACTCTGCACGGCAGTTCAACAGTTGTATAAATGAAGTTTGTATTTGATTTCTGTAGTATGATATCTGGCGACTCAAAATGGGTCGTGTGGACCTATTTTGGGGGCGTCACAAATGGTATCAAAGCTTAGGGATATGATCCCTATCTGAGATGTGAGACTAGAACTAGGAGGGGATAGACGGGTAATTCCTTTGCTAATATGACCTACCTAAGTTTATTTGCTATTTAATCGGTCGGTCAGAATATATGGATAATATGCGGCATGTCAATTAATCCTTATTTTGAAACTATATTCTAGAATGATATCTGAAATACAGGAGATGAGAAATGGAAAAATCATGATAGAGAGGAAATAACCGGGAAGGTACAATCCGAAAAGAAAGCAAGGTATTCTCATCTCTTCGAACTACCAGGTACGTAAATTTCGAGGGCGGAATTTTATAAGGAGTGGAGATTGTAAGACCCCAAATTTTATGAAATAAAAGTATTCAATATTCTTATAATTATTATTCTATTTAATGGTTAAATTGATAAAGGGTGACATTTGAAAATTTTGCAAAGTAAGCAAGTTGATATAAAATATTCGTTGTGTCGGGGAATATTCGATTGGTCGGGAAATATTCGTTTTAACAGGAAATATTCGTAAGACGGCACAATCATTGGTGGACCCCACAACAGAGGTACTATCGTAGTTAGAAAATGACTGAAATATTTTTAAACTGTTGAACTACCCGGTAGTAAAAAAAATAGTAATATGCGTGGTTGCATAGTAGCACGCGGTATTGATTATTGATGCTTACGTAAGAAGCCACTCAATTTATTCAATTATTGCTACAGTAGTTGCTGCATAATATCTCTCATATTATTGATTCAATTATTGTCACAGTATCATTTGTATAATATTTATTGTTAGTAAATCAATAATTGAGACGACAAAGTTATTCATATTATTATTTGCAATATTGACGATGTCTAGAAAGTTCTGTCAATGAGAGGTTTGGTCACCTAATTGCGCGCCAATAGGGAGAAATCCTTATCGGAAAGCCCCCTCTGTGACGCCCCTAAAATAAGTATACAACACCCATTCTGAGTCGCCAAAATACATGGTACAGAAACAACTACATCTTTACTATTACAACATAAGAACTGTGAGTTTAAATACAAATATTGTCATCTAGACAATATCCACACTCAAATAAGTCTTCATTACAATTATTGATACATTATTTCACAAAAATGGTGAGGACTACTAAAATAACTTCTAGAACCATCATTCCATACCCCGACTAGTACTCGCTACATTCTCGCCTCCTGAGAAAAATGGAACAAAAAGGAAAAGGGTGAGCTCAACTAGCCCAGTAAAGAACATTATGACTAAGATAACATAGAACAAATTATCGTTAGTCTTCAACAGGGAAAAATATAATTGAAAACAATAGACAACAAGTTTTAAATCAATATTCGCAGCGGAAAATAATAATTCATAGAAGAGTTACGTAGAGAATGAAATCTACTATTATCTATGAATTTAAAAGTCCATCATCAATATTTTATCCCTGTAACATCAATCAATATTCATCTTTGCACTACAAGCCAAAGATATTCATCAGTTGGTTATGTTCATCTCAACACCTGTTCATCTTTGCACTACGGGCCAAAGATATTTATCAGAAATCATTCATCTTTGCACTACAGGCCAAAGATATTCAGTTATATCATCATTTAGGACTGAGGATGATGAAAAATATTTTAAAGGAAACGAATCCAGTGAAACAAAATAACAAATATTAAGAATTCGTATTTCGATTTATCCATGTCCAAAAATACCTTATAATCATAGTGAAGTAAAATTCAAGAATGATCAAAATATGGATACAATCAAAGCTAGTATCCAGAATAGATATTTGGACGAAAAGAAGAAAATTTCATTTTTGGGTGAATAGTAACTCGTGAATAGTAACTCATGAATAGTAACCCCGACATGAAAAGTTCCAAATTTGATAAAAATTTCTAACCAATATTTCGACATAATGATATTGAAGAAATAATATCATTTTCGAATAAAATAACATCCCTTACCTCGAAAGAATAGTACTTCTGGCTTGACTACCGGATATAGTGCTGAAGGGAACTTGCACCGTATAACAACACTCAAAGTATACTCACAAGAATACGCTCAATGTATCGAGAGAGAAAGAGAGAGAAGATTTCAGTTTCTAGTGTGATTTTCAATTCTAACCTAAGCACCCTATTTATAGGAAAATGCTTAGAACACCAAAGTAGAAAATTAAATATAATATATATATATATATATATATATATATATATATATATATAAATTTTCAAGCCCACCTCAAGACCATCTGAAATCAGCCATTCATGTCACATGCTAGACCCACTTAACAAACAAAAAACGTTTTCTTTAAAAAAAAATAATAAAAACTTTCAAAATCAATTATTTCGGAACTTCGGAACTTCAATAATTCATAATAAATAGCCCTTTTATCAGAAAATTTGAATCTCACTCGTTTTTATAGGAAATTCAATTCTCTACAACTTTGCAGAAGAAAGTTTTTTTAAATTCTAAACAAAAATTGACCGAAATTCACAAACAGACGATTTTACAACTATAATCAAATTTCAGTCAAGAAATGGGCTTACAGACATGTTTAATATGTTTTAAACAACTTTTGCAACAAAAATACTCTTTCTCCTCATATACTCATATATCCCACATTCATTGTAAAAATATCATCATTATTATATTATAATAATATAATAAAATATTATTTTATCAGAAAAGATAAAATATCGATTTTCAACAATTGTCACTTTAAAATTTTCTCCATCTATATCCACATAAAATAAATATTTTCTTTATCATATAAATCAATAATTAATTATTTACAAATAATATTACAGAATCACAATACTGACAACCAGGCACTTCCCAGGAAAGAGGGGGCTTTCCAATAAGGATTTCTCCTTACTGGCGCGCAATTAGGTGACCAAACCTCTCCTTAGACAGAACTTTCTAGATATTGCCAATAATGTTATCTAATAATATTATTCAGATAATATAAATTATTGTTCCGATAATGGAAAATACTGTGTAGTGACAATTATTGAAATAACAGTAATATAAAATATCAACGCAGCAATTATTGAATCAATAAAATAAAATACTGAATAGTAATTACTGTAACCATTATTGAGTAGTGTCTTCTTACGTAAGAATCAATAATTGGTGCAATACTGTGTGCTACTGTGCAACAACGCGTATTACTATGTTTTAACCACCGGGTATTCCAACAGTATTAACGGTAACAACTACGCCGTTATTTATAAACAACTTATACTTGTTGTTTTCTTCATCCAATCACTTTCTGTTATGGGGCCCACACAAAGCTGCGCTGTCGTACGAATATTCCTCGACAACAAGAATATTCCACGACCAAATGAATATTCTCCGACAACAATGAATATTTTATAACCACATGCTTATTTGAAATATTTGCATATTTTACCCATAACTAACCTCATTAATCAATTTAACCCTTACTATTTCAAAATAATAAATAAAGAAAATTAAATTTTATTTATTAATAATTTGGGGTCTTACACCCTCTTTCCTAGAAATGATGTGGTTGTTAAATATTGTGAGTTATAATATTAATGATAAATAAGTTCGTATTGATTAAAGATGAAATTGATATTTCTATTGTGTTGGGATTATTAGTGTTAGTGAAAATTGACATCTATTTCGATAATAATGGATGTCTGGAGATTATATTGACCAATCGAGTAATTAATCGGATAAATGAGCAATTAATTGCTATTAATTCACATGCTTATAACTATTGATTCACATGATTGTACTATTGATTCACATGATGTACTATTAGGGGAGGTGATGCAAGTTTGATAATACTTGCAGGACTAAATTAAAAATGAAGAAAAAGATGAAGGTATTGTACTGTAATATTTCGAGCCCCAAAACGTGCAATTATCGAAATTATATTTTTCTATAAATAGAAGCTCATTCTTCTTTCATTATCAACAATTCAGTAAGACTCACAAGAGCAATTATAGAGAGAGAAGCTATAGAGGTAAAGAAGAAGAGAAGTCTGCTACTTCATTATTTCAGTATCCAGTCTTCTTCTGAGGTGAGGAGTATTATTTCTTTGGTATTCATGAAGAGAGTTATTTTCTTTCAATATTCGTAAGGGGTATTATTTATTTTATATTTTGAAGAGATATTATTTTTCGTATTCGTATGAATATTATTTTCGTTCAATATTCATAAAGAGTATTATTTTCGTTTAATATTCATAGGAATATTATCTTCGTTAAATATTCGTTGGAATATTATTTTCGTTCAACAGTAGTAAGGGATATTATGTTTTTCAGTATTCATAAGGAATAATATTTTTTTCCATACTCTGTAGTATGTGAGTAATATTATTTCGTCTCGTATTCCTGATTATACCCTCATTTTGTTAAAGTTTTGGCTTCTATACTCCATGAAATTAGTTGAATATCCTTGATATTTGCGTTTCATCCAGTATCTTTTCATGAAAATATTATTCTGAGCATTCTTGATAATTATTGATCTTTTCATGCCGGAATACTATTCACGAGTTACTATTCATGATTTATTATTCACGAGTTACTATTCACTCGAATAATATTCACTCGGGTATTCGGGGCACTTTTCGTGCCGAAATACTATTCACGAGTTACTATTCACGGGTTACTATTCACTCGATTCACCCGGTTACTATTTATGAGTTACTATTCACCGATTACTATTCACCCGGTTATTATTCACTCAAATAATATTCACTCGTGTATTCGGGACACTTTTCGTGCCGAAAATACTATTCACGAGTTACTATTCAAACATAACTCTCACAAGCATCCCCTAGTTACTTTACTTAATGCTGATTCCACCGAGCTGATCCCCTGCAGAGCGTGTGGAAGTCCGAGAGATGCTGATTATTTTAAATGTGAAACCGCTTGCAGCAATTTCCAGATTGATAAAATATGCACTTTATTTCCAAGAATAATGAGGCACCGATGGGATGATCATCCCATCCCCTTAATATACCCTCCATTCCCTCATGAAGGCGTAATATATTGCGAAATTTGCGAAGAGGAAATAGACCCAAATTTTTGGCTCTACCATTGTAGTGAATGTGATCAATCTTTTCATACTAATTGCCTTCGTCCACCTCATAAAGTCAAGCTCGGTGATAAACTAGCTAGTAGTTGGCATTCACCCACACACCCTAACATTTGTTCTGAAGATAAAAAACGTTAGTTGTCGCCCCTTATTTTGTTGCATCTGTGGTGAGGAGTATCTTGACGATTCCCTTTTGATTTTCGAATGTGCAAATTGTGACATTTTAGTCTGTATAGACTGTGCCATTTGAGTAATTTGTAATTCTGCTATTGGATTGGATGGAAGGAGAATGTTAAATAATAAAGATCGAGATTCAGAGATTGCTCCTTTTGTAATTCTATGTTAGTTGATTGTTGTAGAATATTTCTTCTTTTAGCACCCAAGGAGATGTTGTTCCCATCTTCCCTAGACTCAACAGCCACCGAAGCTCTTTCCTCCGCCAAACCAGGCACCACAAGAGCATGACCCTTGTGTTGATAGGAGTAATTCATATAACAACAGATAAAAAGAAAAGCACGAAAGACAAGAGCATGACCCTTGTGTTGTGTTGTGTTGTGTTGTGTCTGTTCCTCTCACCTTGCCTCTCTATGCTCAACAATTAATACCGAACATGCTAATCCAAGCCACCTAAACATGCGAATTGGTAAGAACTATGCTAAACAGTTAAAGTAAAAAACGACATTAAACTCCACATAATTAGATGACAGTTAGTTCACAAATTCCATTCTATCAAACAATTCTATAATTTTAATTTAAAAATATATCAAATCCAATTAACTTTCAAAAGTCAATAATAATTCTATAATTTGAAATATTAATAAAACTCTACATTGTTGTTATAATTAATTATCCAAGTTGAACGGCTGAATTGGTGGCACTTATTTCCTCCCTCCCAAAATTAATGTGGAGTACAATTATTGATATTGTTGGGCTGTTACATCCCAAAATTAATGAGGAGTACTGTTACTGATATTTCCTTAATATTGCTTTAAAATATGGCATAATGGTAGTACTCCATCGGTTCCAAATTATAATATTATTTGAAAGTCAATTTCATACATTTTTTTTCTCATAAACGCATTACTATACTCGGAAGAACTTACAAAATGGTCATTACTTACGATTCTATCCAAAAAAGTGGCGGGAAGTGCTGAGTAGACTAACAGTTGACAGATGTTAATGATGTGGCATGTGATATGGATCGGGTTAATTGATGTTTTAATCATTGTACTAGGGGTCGATTTTCATTTTAGTTACTGAAACTTTCTTTTGTTACATTCTCGTTATTAAAATACCAAAATATTACAAATTAATGATTTTATAATTTTTCGTTCAAAATATTAACGGAAAAGCTTACTTGGCAAACATTTGACATATAAATGTGAAATATTCTAATGAGGTAGCATGTGTGGGTAAGTTTGTAGAAATAAAATAAAATGCTCACCTAGAAGAAAAGAAAAAAATATAGTCATACTAATTATTTTTAAACTCCATAATATTATAAGAAGATAATTAATGTTTTAAGAAAAAAGAAACATAATTTAAAGAAACAAAAGTAATTAAAAATCAAAGTTAATCTTCCTCTTCTAACCACGAACGACGGACTTATCGAAAAAAATGGTGTTTTACACCTTATTACATCAACTTTTTCTCTCACCGTGGACCAAGTCGAAACTATACAACCTCTCGTTGAAAATTTAGTTTAGAAATAAGTTCCTCTAATACCATTGTATATTCGCCGATAAAGAAAAAAAAACGAAGAAAAGAAGAGCAACAAATTGACTATGGCGGCGAAACTACTTGTCTGATCACTTCGAAATGAGAGTGAAATAGTTTCTATTAAACCGATTTTTCTAGTAGTCGGCAGATCTGAGGGGGTTTATTGAGCCAATTTTCTCCTTTATTTTGCAATTTAGTTTGGTGTTTATAGATTTAAATTAGTTATGATGTACTTTCTCTACATACATGTTGTAATATTTTATAATAAAATCACTAATCTGTAATATTTTTAATACTTCGATAACGAGAATGTAATAAAAAAAAAATTCAGTAACAAAAATGAAAATCGACTTCTAATTCAATGACCAAAACATCAATTAACCCGATCTACTTGTCTAACTATTAGTCTACTCAACACTTTCCGTCACTTTTTTGGACGGAATCATAAATAATGACCAGTTTGTAAGTTTTTTCGAGTATAGCAATGCGTTTATAACAAAAAAAGATTCGGTAAGCACAATGAAAATCGACCCTTAGTACAGTGATTAAAAATAAATAAAAATATATTTCTAATTTTAGAATTGACAAAAAATAAAAATATATCTCTAATTATACTCAAATATTGAGAAGAAGAATGAAAACAAATAAATAACTTGGCAGATAAACAAATAATACTCGGATCTATAACTTGGCAGAACGAAAACAAATATATAACTTGGCAGATAAACAAATAATCAGCACAATACATGGATCTATTCTTTTGAAAATGTCAATTTCTTTAATAAAAAAAAGTTGTATGTTGTTGGGGATTAAAAAAAGTTATATTTTATTTTACTCCTTTTAATAAGTCACTACATTTTATATTTCAAATCACGCAATCCACAGTGATCAAATCATTTGACTATATGATGGCGTGTAGATCAAATCATTTTATTAATTCTCAACTACATATAAATTTTTTTAATAAAGAAATTGACAATTTCAAAATAATTTCTATGGATCAGCCCAATGCACTTTCTTATTTTAATATAAGAATAATATTGATATTTAAAGTTATTTTTAATTAAAAAACATAATATTAATTATTTTTCTTAATATATGTCCATTCTTAAAAAGATCAGGGGCTTTTTTGATCATTTGTCCTTAATTAATATGACTATATGAGCAAGACGGACAAACGGGTCCTCTCATACTCTCTCCCAGTTCCTTCTTATTTGTCTTTTTAAGAATGGACATATATTAAGAAAAATATATGTCCTGGGAGAGAGTATATGAGAGGACCCGTTTGTCCGTTAGCTTGCTCATATTAATTAAACCTTACTATTAAAGAATCTGATCAGGTTGATGTCATCCCTCATGTATAATTGGATTAGTATTTCTAAAAAAAATCTAATTGGCAAGACGCTATAACTAGGGGTGTTCAACCAGTAAAAACCGGTCCAAATCGAACCGGTACTGAAATCGGCCAAATTTTGATACCGATATCGGTACCGGTTTGACCGCTATATCGAATCGGCGGTATCGGTTCGATTCTAATTTTTATTGAAAATTAATATAATTATTATTTTATTATTATTATTATTATTATTATTATTATTATTAATAAATAATTAATATTAATATTATTTTTATTATTATAATCATTATTTTATTATTATTACTATTAATTAATTATTAATAATAATAATAAATTAAAAAATCGGTATATACCGGTTCGGTTTGGTTTATACCGATCCATGAAAACCATGTCCCGAAACCGTTACCGTTTAACCGGTATATACCGATTTTCTGTACCGGTACCGAACCGATTTACATTTATACTGAACCGACAGGTTCAGACCAGTCTGATTCATCCAAAAATCGAAAATACTGATTTATTTGCACATCCCTAGCTATAACCTTAAACGTAATTATCCCACAAAACGTGGCTTAAGTACCAAATAAAAAATAAAAAATTATCCCATAAAAGATGACAAAAGTATATTTAAATTCTATAGAAAGGCTATTTTGTCTTCAAAAGTGCTTAGGTGAGATCCAATAATTTAAAGAAAGAAAAAGATTGCCTTGTATGCTGATGTGTTAAAATTATGTACTGTAAGTGCACAACGTCTATTGTAAATTTGGCAAGAGCATATAGGTTGAACCACAGAGACTAAATCAATTCTTTAATATATCCTTAATTAATATTTTAGGCAAATTAGAAATAAATATAGTGGTGATGAATAACTAACTTAATTATTCAAACTAATAATTAATAAAGAAAACTATTAATGAGAAAATATAACTAGGAATTCGAATCCACTAAATACTGACATAATAAACAATTTCTTATTTTCCAAATTAATTATCAAATTATTTCTCTTCCCTTTAAAAACAATGATTCATATAATTATTATGGTCAACCATAAGTTATAAAAAATTCACAGATTAACTATAATTTATCAAAACCTCACAATCAATATAAAAATCATATCCAATTTGTGCAAAGGAAAATATATATGAAAGTAAAATTATTTAGGCACTAATTTCGGAACGGAAAGAAAATATTATTATGAAATACCTAGATTCATCATCCTAGTTATTAGAAATTTAGCTAGTCATGAAATAGAAAATTAATACTACTATAAGAACAATAATTAAAAATGAGAATCTCTATTAAATCAATAAAAGAAAGTTACAAATACTCCCTGACAGTAGTACCACGCATGATTGGAATAAAAGAAAAGACAAAATCTCTAAGTATCTCACTCTCTTCTGCACCAACAAAAAACTAACACTCTGTTTCTGAGTTTTAAAATGGATAGAAAAGAAAAGAAATTGACGGAAAATTTAATTTTTCTTTCTCTGAGTTTTTTAATAAACGGAAAAGAAAAGAAATTGATAGAAAACTTGGTCACTTTTCCTGCCAAAGTTTTTGGTCCAAAATTGTCTGATTTGGACGGAAAAGAAATTGAAATAAGTAATATTTTTATAATTCTCATATTATCCTCAACTTTCAATATAATACATTTTAAATTACAACTCATGTCCCCAATTTATTTTTTATCTACTAAACCTAAACGGATAAAGAGGAAGAGACTTCTTTGCGCGAACGACTTCTTCGTTGCCGCGAACGAGTTCTCAGACTGCCGCAAACGATTCAGGTACATGTCTTTGCCTTACCTTATCTTGAATATCGACTTTTTGTTGCACTTTCCTTGTGAAAACTTCATATGGAGTATAAGTTATGATTGACGTAATGATTCTCTTTTATGAATCTTAAATAGTAGATTGTAATTAAACATGCTATTATCAGTGACTTGAATGTTTTTTGCAAATATGTTATTTAAATAATTTACAGTGTACATATTTAAAATAGGGCATTTTATTGTAATTATAATTGCTATGCCTATCAAACCATGTTTAATACTAATTTATAACTATTAGATTATCTATATACATAGATAGTTTATTTATGATTTTGTGAACAAAAATATGAAATTATTATTATTGTTTTATGTCCATTTGGTAAGATGCAAATTAAACTCAAACAACATAAAAAAAATATACTTACAAAGTACTAGCCATCATTTTAGTTTCCTCCAATATTTTAAAGTAATAGTATAAAAAAAAAATTATATAACATATACTATACAGTTGAGAGTTATGGGAATTAGAATTTGCATCCCTTATTAAACTGGTAGCATGGGATTTAAATTTGCATCTCACAGTAAACTCTTGGTATGTATATAGGGATGACACGAAATTTTCATTTGCTAGTACTGAGATGTAGATAGCCTCATATGCTCATATAACCTACCTTGTCCGTAATAACAAGTGAGTAGATTTGATAAGCACATAGTTCTTTATTTTTTTTTAAAAAAAAATTCTTTTAATTATGCACTCATTCATATTATATTCAACTATGAGCCATGAACATAGAGAAATATCGTAGCAATCAGCATAAATAATTTATATTAGGTAGTAACTTATTTATAATTTTGATATTTTTATTAAATTTATCTTGAATATTTTTATTCATGGTTCAATGGTTATATTTAATAGAAGGGTAAATTTGTAAAAGTGATAAAAAAAATTTTCTTCTCATTGGAACTCAAAAGCGCAAGAAAAGAAAATTTTTAAATTTTTTATTAAAAACTCAAAAACAACACGAAGGAAAACTCTAAGTTTTCTATTCTTTTCTTTTCTTTTTTTTTTCTAATTTAAGTTTTCTATTCTTTCTTTTCTATTCAAAACAAAGAAACAGAGTGTAAGAAAAAGAAAATAAGAAGTGGTCCCCTTCCCTCTAAAACAAGAGACCTATTTATAGAAAAAATAAATTTGTGCCTTAATTTAGGTGGACACTTTTGTTCCTTTTTTTTCCCTCTTCTTTCCTTCTTGTCTTCAATCCCTATAGGGTAATCCTCCAAGAGTCCTTTTCCATCTTTAAAAGTTGGATATAAATCATTTATTTGCCTCTCAAAAAAAATAAATGTTATTTCCTACAAAACAAAATAAAATGTATTAGTTAAATAAAATAAGCATATAAAATAATAAATATGATATTATTAAAATGTATTAATTACATGCCTATCAGATACCTCTATACCTAGCTTTTGCTCGTCCTCGAGTAAAATAAAAATAAAATAAAAATAAAACAAAAATTATACTACCCTATTTTTGTAGGAAATTAAACACGATTGCACTTAGCATGTGCAACAAGCCTTTAAACCCCAAGGTTACCCCAAGTGGACGAGTTGTGTCTTATGAGGGTTTGCGGTGAATATACCCACAAAATTCAAAAATATTTTTGGGTTCAACAAATTATGAAATTGAAAGAAAACTTCTAAATATCCATGTGCATTATACATAAGCAAGATTAAATTCAAAATCACACTTTCACCTTGTCAAAAACACTCAATATTCATTTTATACACCATCCTTCATAAAATTAATTCCATGTGATGCATGCATTGTGTGTATTATGTAACTCTTAGTAAGGATTTTTACCATGAAAATTAAGCAAACTTATTTTTTTTCTCATTTTTGATTTTCTTTTTCTATATTTTTTTCTTGATTTGGACAATGTCTCATTTTCTTAGGTTTTTCAAAATTACCCATGTAGTGAGCGTTGGACCAATTACTCCCAAACCAATTGGTTTTAGGGCAGTAGGTGTAAAGACCCCCTAAGAGTTTACTAACTCGAATAACAAATGCCACAAAACTAGACTAGTCAAGCCTTTTTATCCATTATACTTTTCACCGTGAGTATTGATGCTTTTTGAGACTTGGATACCCAATTATTTTGTTCAATAGACATTGAAGCAGTTAATTATTATTTTTTTAGAATCATAGTTTATACCCACAACTAAGAGTTAGTGTAAACGTGAAGTGCAGAAATGCATAAGAACTTTATTTTACTCAAGATGGTGTTTAAAACTAAGATTTTGTATCTTATTAAAGGTTCAAGAGTTCTAAATCTTTCAATTGCGGTGAGTGATGTGTTAAACATGTAGTTTTTGAACTTTATTTCTTTCATAAGGTAATATGGTTGCATAAGTCAATCCGAGCTATAATCTTCTTGAGTTTGAATAGTCCTCTCTGATTGTCCGTCCGTCTGAGGATGATATGCCGAACTAAATCGTAAATCTGTACCCATAGCTTTTTGTAAACTAACCCAAAATCGTGAAGTGAATCTTGGGTCTCGGTCAGAAACTATGGATACTGGCATACCATGCAGTCTTACAATCTCGTTTATGTACATACGAGCAAGACGTTCAAGTGTATAAGTTTCTCGTATCGGTAAGAAATGAGCAGACTTGGTCAATCTATCAACAATGACCCAAATCACATCTATACCTTGAGAAACCTTAGGAAGACCGGTAACGAAATCCATGGTAATGTGCTCCCACTTCCATTCTAGAATTTCAAGTGGTTGCAATAGACCTTTTGGTACTTGATGCTCCGCTTTGACTCGTTGACAAGTTAGACACCTTGAGATAAACAACGCTATCTCTCTCTTCATATTGCTCCACCAAAATGTATGACGAAGATCATGATACATTTTGGTACTTCCAGGATGGATTGCAAACGGTGTGTTGTGCGCCTCCATCATGATTTCATACTTTAAATCAGGGTTGTTAGGAACACAAAGTCTGGAGTTGACTCGAAGTATTCCTTCTTCATCGATTCTTGCTTCCGGCATAGCACCTTCTTGCACTTTCTTCCTCATACGCATCAGCTCCAGGTCTGTAGCTTGAGCAGCTTTAACCTTATCGATTAAAGTTGGTTCTACTCGTATATTCGACATCATCACATGGGTCCCTGGAGTCTTTAACTCTATCTCCATCCTTTGCAAGTCACACAAAATGGGCCTTTGTGTTGTTAATATTGCACTTGTACCTGCATATGATCTTCTACTTAATGCGTCAGCTACCACGTTCGCTTTTCCAGGATGGTATTGAATGGTATGATCATAATCTTTCAACAGTTCAAGCCAACGTCGTTGTCGCATGTTGAGTTCCTTTTGAGTGAAGAAATATTTGAGGCTTTTATGATCCGTAAAGATCTCCACCTTCTCCCCATACAAGTAATGCCTCCAAATTTTAAGTGCAAAGACAACAGCTGCCAACTCTAGATCATGAGTAGGATAATTCCTCTCATATTCCTTGAGTTGTCTTGATGCATAGGCTATGACTTTTCCATGTTGCATGAGAACGCATCCCAACCCTTTGCTCGAAGCATCACTGTATATGACAAATCCCTCCGAGCCAGATGGTATTGTTAGAACAGGTGCTGAAATGAGTCTCCTCTTCAGTTCTTGAAAACTCTGCTCACATTCTTCGCTCCAACCGAACTTTGTATCTTTCCGAGTCAGCTGAGTTAATGGAGTAGCGATTTGAGAAAATCCTTCCACGAATCTCCAATAATAACCAGCTAGACCGAGAAAGCTACGTACTTCGGTTACTGATTTAGGTTGCTCCCACCTTTGAATTGCTTCAATCTTTGCCGGGTCAACAGATATTCCACGACTTGATACTACGTGCCCAAGGAATGCTACCTCTTCCAGCCAGAACTCGCATTTCTTCAACTTGGCATAAAGTTTGTATTCACGAAGCTTTTGGAGTACCAGCCTCAAGTGTTGCTCATGATCTTCACGGCTTTTGGAATAAATAAGGATGTCATCGATAAAGACGACCACAAAGTGATCCAAATATTTCTTGAATACCCTGTTCATCATATCCATGAAGGCAGCAGGAGCATTAGTCAATCCAAAAGACATAACTAAGAATTCATAATGCCCATACCGAGTTCTGAAGGCAGTCTTTGGAATATTCTCAGTTCTAACCTTCAGCTGATGATATCCAGAACGAAGATCGATCTTTGAAAAGAATTACGCTCCTTGCAACTGGTCAAACAGGTCATCAATACGTGGCAATGGGTACCTATTTTTGATGGTGACATGATTCAACTCCCGATAATCAATACAAAGTCGCATACTCCCATCTTTCTTCTTCACGAACAGAACAGGAGCACCCCAAGGAGAAGTACTAGGACGAATAAAACCAATGTCTAACAATTCCTGCAGTTGGGTCTTTAACTCCTGAAGTTCAATAGGAGCCATTCGATATGGGACTTTGGAAATGGGTTTTGTACCGGGTTCAAGGTCGATACAAAATTCAATTTTACGCTCTGGGGGTAAGCCAGGAAGTTCTTCGGGAAATACGTCAGGAAATTTATTAACAACAGAAATATCATTCAAAGCTGACGTATTTTTGTTTAGATCTGTGACATGAGCTAAGAAAGCTTGACATCCGTTTTTCAATAAACGAATAGCTTTATGGCTTGAGATGACAGCGATTGATTTTAATGGTATGGTTGCTTGAATTCGTATAATAGGTCGATTAGGAATATGAAAACTAACAACCTTACGAAAACAATCAATTTTTGCATGATGAGTAGTTAACCAATCAATCCCTAGAATCACGTCAAATGCAAGTATTTTTAATGAAATAAGATCGACAGGTAATGTGTGGGTACCAACTTGAACCAAACAAGACTTATAAACCGTAGATGTAATGAAGGTTTCTCCCAATGGAGTTTCAACTGCTAAGTCAAAGTCTAATTTCCCCGGAATCAAATTTAATCGATGAGCGCAAGTAGGAGAAATAAAAGAATAGGTAGAACCGGTATCAAATAAAGTATAGACTTCGTTAGAGTTTATGATAAGCTTACCCGTAATGACCTCATTCGGGTTCCTTGCTTTCTGGGAGTTCACAACAAACGCTCTCCCTTGCACAACCGATTTTGACTTTTCTGGGACGGCCTTTGGTGCCTCCATCCTAGCTGAATTTGTCTTCGGTAAACGATAAAATCGGGCTAAATGACCTTCTCTTCCACAATTATAACATGCTTTGGATGGCATCGCGCAGTTTGGACTGATGTGCCCCTCCCCTCCGCATTTGAAACATATGATAGGTGGTCGTTCTCCTTCCTTAACGACAGGTGTTGGTGCTGACGTCTTTCCATCATTATTGAATCTCCTCTTCTTGAAATGCCCATTCTTATTGTTTTGGCCCTGATTACCACCGAAGTGGTTACCATTTCTGGCCTGTTGATTCCCTCCACGCTTGTTGTCACCGCTTCGATGACTGCTCTCACTGGTATTATCATTTTACCGGCTGCTCTCTTTTGGTTGCGTTGTCTCGTTATCGCGCTCCACCAACTGAGCCCTATTTACAACATCTGAATACAAACACAGTTTATGAGAAACAAGATGTTGACGTATCTCCGGCTTCAAACCTCTTAAAACCTCTTATCCGCGCCATTCTTTCTTCATTATCCACCAGGTGGGACGCAAACCGGGATAACTCCGCAAATTTTGCCTCGTACTGCGACACGGTCATATTATTCTGCTCTAATTTGATGAACTCCACCTCCTTCATGTGACGAATACTCTCGAGAAAGTATTTATCGTTAAATAGCTCTTGGAACTTCTCCCAGGATATCTTCAGTGCGGCAGGTTGAGTACGCTTTATCGATTCCCACCAGTAATCTGCCTCTCCTCGCAACATAAAGGCGGCAAAGGGAACCTTTTGCTCCTCGGAGCAACCCAAGACATCAAATATCTTGGTGATCTGCTTTATCCATGTTTCAGCTACAAGTGGTTTGAGTTCTCCCTTAAACTCCGGTGGTCCCAGCTCCTTAAACTGTTTAGCGGTGACCGCCAGAGAGTTTCCAGTATTTCCACCTACGATGTGGACAGGAGCCGCTTTCACCTGTTGTTGCATGAATTGCATAAAGCCTCTGAACATTTGATCATTCATCATTTGGTCAGTGTTGTTGTTTGCATGAGGATTGTCACCTTCCTGATGCACATTATCCTGATTATTGATATGTGGTGAATCAACAGTCGTCTGTGCTCCATTGCTATTCTCAACATTCTCAGATGCCATTTTCAGATACTGCCACAAAATAAAAATTAATTGATATGTCATATTTTATCCTTATATTATGACCGACCAATTAAATACCATGCAAATAAACTTAGGTAGGTCATACTAGCGAAGGAATTCCCCGTCTCTCCCCTCCTAGTTTAATTCTCACATCTTAGTCAGGGATCATATCCCTAAGCTCTGATACCAACTGTGACGCCCCCAAAATTAGGTATACATCACCCATCTTGGGTTGTCAGATACATAGTACAGAATACAAATACAACTTACTAATACAACTGTCGTGTACAATACGACAAAACATAAACTGTGAGTTTGAATACAAATATTATCTTCTAGAGAGTATTCATACTCAAAAGGAGTCCTCATTACATTTATTAACACACCATTACATAGAATAGTGAGGACTACTAACTAATACTATCATTCAGACCATCACTCCGTTCCCCGACTTGCCCCAGCTACGTTCTCATTTCCTGAAGAGAACAGTGAAAGAAAGGGTGAGCTCAACTAGCCCAGTAAGAAATATTATGACTAAGATAATGCAGAATAAATTATCATTAGCCTTCAACAATGTTAAACTGATAAAATATAATAGACATCAAGTTTAACTGTAGCGGAACAAGCAATCCATTAAAAGAGTCAAGTAGAAAATAAACTCTACTATCTTTTATGATTTAAAAAGTTTTTCAACACTGTAATCGCTGAGACTCAGCTTAATAAAATAATCCACATCATCGAATCACCCCTGCACTACGGCCAAGGATATTCGTGTATTCATTAATGGTCATGATCATGCCAACAACTGTCCATCAATGCACTACGGGCCAATGAGGACTTTTACCACATCATTTGTAACATTACGGTCATGATTACACCGAATAATCCCTGGTCATAATCATACCAAGTCCATCTATGCACTACAGGCCACAGATGACTTTCAACAGAATATAAACATGAGGATGATGACAATGATATAAGAATTCAATAAAACAAGTTCAAGAATTAATTTATCCAAGAATTAACAACGTCCAAATTGTCAACATGATACTGCTTTGTGGAGTAAAATTCAAGAATGATCAGGAGAATATTTCCATGAATAGATACTAGATGAAGCGCAAATATCAAGGATATTCCACTAATTTCATGGAGTATAGAAGTCAAAACTTAACCAACTGGGTATAATAAAGAATGGAATAACAAAAGAAATCACCATGCATGCGATAGACCGCACAGACAGGTTATTCCAACAGAATAATAAATAATGGAACCAGGTCCGGCGTAAACGCACAGACAGGATATTCCGACAGAATAATAAATAATGGAACCAGGTCCGGTGTAAAACACACAGACAGGATGTTCTAACAGAATAATAATAAAAATGGAACCAGATCCGGTGTAAAACACACAGACAGGATGTTCCAACAGAATAATAGAAGAATGTCACCAAGTATAGGGTAGACCGCGTATACTGGTTATTCCAACAGAATAATAAAGAATGGAATAACAGAAGTTCTCTTCATGAATATAAAAGAAATAATATTCCCTACCTTAAAAGAACTGGATATTGAAAAAGTGAAGTAGCAGAATACTTTTATTCTCTCTCTCTATACTTTTTCTCTCTATAGCTTGAGTATATGTTCACAAATTTTGAACCGTTAAAAATGAACGTATGATTTATTATGAATTTTACGAGATGACTGGTTCAGAAATTGTTGAATTTTTGGAGTTTATTATTTTGATGGAAAATTCTAGAATTGGTAGGCCCCACTCTTGGTTGGTGAAGAAATGTGCTGAGATTTTTATTCAAATGTGGTGGGTGGGAATAGTAGCAGGTAAAGCCATCAGGTTACAGGTTAAGTCTGCTTCGGCGTGCTAACATTTTCCTATAAATAGAGGGCTAAGTTAGAATTAAAAATCACACCAGAATTCATAAGTTTTCTCTCTTTCTCTCTCTAGATTATTGAGTGTATTTTGTGAGTATTTAGATACTTTGTAAGTTTCTATTCATCAGTACAAGTTTTCTTCAGCCTTATACCGATCAGAAGTACCGCTCTTTTGAGGTAAGGGATAGTAAGAGATTTTAAGGGTTGTTATGTTTTTCAGTTTCGTAATTTTTCTGACCTTTAAAAATTCTGAAAAAATTTGAAATGATATTTTGATGAGTTTTCTTGATTGTGTCCAAAAATGGTGATTTTTGGATGTATAGATTAAGAGTTATGAATTTTATGAGAAAAGACTATTTTAAAAGTAACCGCTTATAACCCCTTGTGGTTAACTCCAAAATTGATAAAATTTTTATTGGGAGTGCATATATATAATATTAGTGTACTCTGTGAATTTCAGAATTTTTGGATAAAAGTACAATTTATGATAAATGTCTAAATATTCGGCTGTTTTGGCCATATGAAAAATAGTAAATGACTTTTAAAAATTCTGAGAAAAATATATGTTCACTATGGGACTATATTATGCTAAATCCCAGAAAAGAAATATTTTTGGAACTGATTTGGTATTTTTCATGAAAATGGTCTAGTTATGAGTAAATGAATTAAATATGTTTTATGAAGAAAGAAAATTGGAAAATAGGATTTTATGGCTTGAGAATCCTATATGAGGTATATGCAGATTTTTGATGAGGGTTTTGGTTATTGATGATGAAATTGTAAGAGTTGACATTTTATGATGATTAAATGCATTAATTAGTAAAGTGTAAATAATTTAAATAAATTGTTTATAAGCTTAAGAAATATTATTCTTTCAATATCATTATACCAAAATATTGGTATGTATATTATTGTGAAATTTTTACCTTTTTCATGTCGAGTTTCTATTCATGAGTTACTATTCACGAGTTACTATTCATGAGTTACTATTCATGAGTTAATATTCACGACAAAATTGGTTTCTTTTTCTAACCAAATTATAGTTGATTTATGAATATTGCTCTTGAAATTAAATCCATATTTTGATCATATTATTTTAATTATCATATATAACATTTTTATAACCTTGATGTTGAAATTCTCTTTCGCTTGAGTGTAAAGATGAGTAAATTATTGGTATGATCATGACTATGGGTTCTCTTTGGCCAGTAGTGCAAAGTTGAATTGTTGACTGGTATGATCATGACCATTGAATTTATAATTGAATATCTTTAGCTTAAGTGCAAAGGTGAAATGATCAACATGGTTATAATTATTGTTTATATAAATTCTGAAATGATTATATATTTCTTTGAGATATTAATATATTTGGCATGTAGTGCAAATATGAACTGTTGATGAATATATTTGACCTGTAGTGCAAATATGAACTGTTGAGGAATATCTTTGGCCTGTAGTGCAAAGATGAATTGTTGATGAATATCTTTGGTCTATAGTGCAAAGATGGTCTGTTGATGAATATCTTTGGCCTGTAGTGCAAAGATGAACTGTTGTTGAATATCTTTGGTCGTAGTGCAAAGATGGATTTATTAGTATGATTATGAACAGGAACTGTGATTTGGTATAACCATGATGTTTGATGTTTCAGGTAAAGACAGGTGATGAAAATATTATTCGTCCTGGGTGCGAAGAAAAATTTAGAATCACAATTATGATTATGAGTTATTCATATAATTGTGGAAAGGAACTGTTGATTGATGTTACAGGGATAAAACATTGTTGGTGGATTTCTAACATGGAGAAGATAATAGACTTTATAGTCTATTTAACTCTTCTAATGGATTGCTCGTTCCGCTGCAACTATGGTTGAAATTTTTATTATTTACCATATGTTCTAAATCTCTGATTTATTATTGATGAAGGCTATTGATAATTTAATTATCTTTAGTCATGATATTCTTTATTGAGTTAGTTGTGCTCACCCTTTTGCTTCACAATTCCTTTCAGGTAATAAGAGTGTAGCTGGGTCGAGCGAGGGTAACGGGAAAATAGAACGGTGGTCTCTAGCTGTGGATGTTCACCCGAAGCAGTATAGAAAAGTTCATTTAGTAGTTTTATTTGGTGAATCCAATAGGATAAGGTGTACCCAACGTTGGAAGGGTGGTTTGCCACTATCATACAAGATGTCTAACGACATACAACCTGATGTCATCATAAGACAGGGATGTGCTCATCCACTTGCTGAGTATATATACGAGCACTACCTATATAATCTTGGTGTTTGTTTGAAGTATAATTCTCAATTAGAGACAGTAGAGATAATGATATGTCAAGAGAAGACTCACCATTGGGAAGAATATGATAGTAATCTTCTCGTTTTTCTTTGGGGTCTATTGGGTCAACCAAGAATAATTCTGTGGCCATATGATATCTATCATAACCTAGACGCATGGCCTCCCATGTACGAAGGTTTCCTTGAGCACTTCCCAAAGATTCTAATTTCTAAAACAGTTTTTGACTATACCTTTATGTAAGGTATCATTGTGAGGTGATGTTCACAGTTAGAACATGAGTCACATTTGGTATATATTTGTATCCAAACTCATAGCATATGTGTTGTTATATTTTGCACGACAATTGTTGTAATAAAGTTGTAGTTATTTTCTATACCATGTATTTGGCGACTCAGAATAGGTTGGATGGAATGGACCTATTTTGGGGTTGTCACACCAAGTGTTTGACAAAATGCTTGTATGTGGATATTGTGTTCTGAGCTCTTTATCTATCTGTCTATCTATGTTTTGTACTTCTGTTATTTAGATTAATTGTAATCATAATTTATCATTTTAATCAACTGTTTAAATAAGACTGAGGTAATATAAAGTCGGTACTTGGTAATTATATTAGTGATAATTCCTCGTGGGATCGACAACTTTCTTATCAGTGTATTACTTGTTAGACTGCGTATACTTGCACGTGTTTATCGGTTGCAAAATCGACCAACAATAATCACTATCCCGCCCCGGCGTCAGTTGGTATCAAAGCCCAAGCATCTTTCTGGAAATAGACTCATCGATTTATATGGCTGGTGGTCGTGGTCGTAAAAGGCAGATTCCGGTAGAGGAAGTCATGCACTGTGATCGTAACATCCAGGACGTGCTGATTGAGGATTTACAGAGACAAGTTGCAGAGCTAAACCAGCGCCTAGCAGCTCAAAATTTGGTTCGCCGTGGACAGGTTCCGGAGGAGGAAGTCCCGTACCTAGGCCAACGTGGACAGGTTCCAGTGGAGGAACTCCCACATCTTGAACACGATGAAGAATCCTATGATTCTGAATCGAGTTTTGATAACCCTTACCACCATAGGAGGCAGATATGTGAACAGCGTGACCATGAGGACCATCGTAGTGATCTAGGTTTTATAGTAGAGCTACGGGAATTTTTTGGTACGCTGCAAGCAGAAGGATTCATCGATTGGATGAACGAAGTGGAGCGTATCTTCGAGTATAAGGAGGTATCAGACAGCGCTAAGGTGAAATTGGTTGCAATCAGACCGAAGGGCCGAGCATCTACTTGGTGGGAACAGATGAGGTGTTCAAGGGAGAGACAAGGAAAAGCTAAAATCACAAAGTGGGAGAAGATGAAGAAAAAAATGCAGAGTCAATTTCTTCCCTTTGGATACACCTAGTCTCTGTTCAAGAGATTGCATCTGTTAAGATAAGGCACTAGATTTGTGGATGACTATACCAAAGACTTTTACCAGTTGATAGCCCGAAATGATCTTTCAAAAATAGAGGAATAATTGGTAGTGAGATATTTAGGATGATTAAAACAGCAATTGCAAAATACCCTTAACCTCTATTCACTATGGACTGTTTCTGAGGCATACCAGCGAGTGCGTGAGGCGGAGTAGCAACAAAATAGTAAGCCGATGTCGAGGAATAATCCCCCCAACAAGCTGAACCCACCCCTATAATTTCATACTACAACACTACAACCTCAAGGTAACTTTAATTCTAACATCAAGTGCTTCAGATGTGGAGAACCTGGTCATAGAGCAACAGAGTGTCGAAAGCCTGCTAACTAGAAATGTAAGAACCTTTTTATTGACGAAGGTATGACCGATGAGGCAGAGGAGTTCGGAGAGCCTATATATGATGTGTAAGTGGAAGAAGATGTGTTATATGGGGATGGTCATGAGACTCTCTTTGTTCGTAAGAGTTTACTAACTCCTAAAGGAGAATCCGAAGAGGATTGGTTGAGGACCAATATCTTCCACACTACTTGCACAGTGGTAGAAAAGGTCTGTAAAATGATTATTGATAGTGGCAGCTGTGAAAATGTAGTTTCTGAAGAGGCTGTTCAGAAATTACAGTTAAAAACAGATCGACATCTGAATCCGTATAAGCTGTCATGGCTAAATAAAGGTAATGAAGTAACAGTTAAAAAAAAATGTTTAGTGTCATTTTTAATGGGCAAAAAATACTTTGATAATGCATGGTGCGTTGTGGTATCCATGGATGTGTGTCACGTGATGTTGGGCCGACCTTGGCAATACGACAGAAGAGTCATTCACGATGGTCGGAAGAACACGAATTCCCTTAGTATATAAGGGAAGATAATTGTATTGGCCCCTCGGAGGAATAAAAGCGGTTCAGCTTAGGTCATCGAAAACCCAAACTTATTATCAATGCCAAGATTTTTAACAGAGGTTGAGCGAGAAGGTGTAATGTATATGTTACTTCCTTGTGAGAGCAGCTCAATAGAAGAACGTATAGAAGTATTAGCCGATGCCCGCGAGATACTCTCCGAGTATGCTGATCTCATGCTCGAGGAGCTTCCATCAGGATTACCACCACTAAGAGATATTCAACATGAAATAGATCTTATCCCATGATTAAGTCTATCGAACAGACCAACCTATAGACTCAGCCCCAAGGAGTCAGAAGAAATACAAAGGTAGGTAATGGACTTAATGGAGAAGGGTTATATCCGTGAAAGTATGAGCCAATGTGCAGTTCCATCTCTATTAGTGCTGAAGAAGGATGGCTCATGGAGAATGTGCATCGACAATAGAGCAATCAATAAAGTATTATTTTTTGATACCTCGTCTGAATGATATGTTGGATCAGCTGTCGCTGCAAAAGTCTTCTTAAAAATTGACCTAAAGAGTGGATACTATCAAGTTCAAGTGAGCCCTGGAGATGAATGGAAGACGACCTTCAAAACACAACAAGGCTTTTATGAATGAATGGTTACACCCTTCGGACTTTCTAATGCGCCCAGTATCTTCATGAGGTTTATGCATCAGGTACTACGGCCTTACATGTGAAAATTTGTAGTTGTTTATTTTGATGACATTCTTATCTACAGTCTGACATGGGGATTACATCACGAGCACCTCCGGACTATATTTGAAACGTTGAGGAAGGAACGTTTGTTTATAAAAAAAAAAGAGTTCCTATTTCATGACATCAGTAACCTTCCTTGGTTTCGTTGTTTGAAGATAGTTTTCAATTGATCAAGAAGAAGATGACTGAAGCACCAGTACTAATACTTCCTGACTTCGAGAATGTCTTTGAAGTAAACTGTGATGCATCGGGAGTTGATATTGGTGGTGTTCTCATTCAAGAGGGGTCGAACAGTTGCTTTCTTCAGTGAAAAGTTATCAGGATCAAGAAAGAACTATTCTACATATGATCTGGAATTCTATGTCCTAGTCCAGACGCTGAAACATTGGAGTCATTATCTGATACAAAGGGAATTCATTCTTTTTACTGATCATGAGGTCTTAAAGTATATTAATGGTCAACATAAGCTCAACCGAAGACATGCTAAATGGGTGGCGTACTTGCAAGAGTTCACTTTCACTTTGCGACATCAAGCAAGAAGTTTGAATCGTGTTACTGATGCGCTAAGCCGAAGAGCATTACTCCTTAGTACTATATGAAACAAGATCGTAGGGTTTGAAGTCTTCAGTGAAATGTATGAAGGATATTCTTGTTTCAGAAAGGTAGTTCAAGAAATACGAGAAGGTCGACAATCTAACTTTGTTTTACATAAGGGATATTTGTTTCGAGGACTCTAGTTCTGTATCCCTGATTGTTCACTTCGACAATAGATAATAAGTGAACTTCACAAAGAAGGGCACTTCGGACGAGATAAGACATTGGCCTTAATAACAGCTGACTATTACTGGCCAAAGATCTCGAGCGATGTAACTCACTATGTAAAAGGGTGTTCTACTTGTCAAAAGTCAAAAGGAGTTCTTTCCAATTCAGGATTGTACACTCCCTTACCTATTCCTAAAAGAACTTGGTGTGATGTTAGCATATACTTTGTTTTAGGTCTACCCCGAACTCAGCGATCCTCAGATTCAATTATGGTTGTGGTTGATCGATTCTCTAAAATGACTCATTTTATTGCTTGTCGGAAGACCATGGATGCTGCTCGGGTCGCCCACCTCTACTTTCGGGAGATTGTACGCTTATATAGCGTTCCTCAGTTTATTACATCCGACCGAGATATATACTAAGTTTATGAGTAATTTCTGGAAAAGTCTGTGGGAAAAACTCGAAACGCAATTGAACTTCAGCCGTGCTTACCATCATCAAATAGACGGTCAGACCGAAGTAGTAAATTGAAGCTTGGGTAACCTTTTGAGGTGTCTGGCCAGAAATAAACCGAAGCAATGGGATCTGGCACCTTCTCAAGCAAAATTTGCTTATAACCGTTCGAAGAATCAGACTACTAACATGAGTCCTTTTGAGATAGTTTGTGGTCAAAACCCTTATGGAGTCTTAGATTTAGTTCTTGTTCCTTGGATTGGTTGAGTGCACCCCAAAGCGGAAGAAATGACAGAACATCTTAGGGTTATCCATGATCAAGTGTACAAATCCATCTCGAAAAGCAGTGCTAAATACAAGGATCGGGTTGACAGTCATTGTCGTCAGGTTGTTTCTAAAGTTGAAAATCTTGTTTGGGCCGTACTAACCCGAGATTGTTAACCTATTGGTGATTATAATAAACTTAAGGATCGAAAAATTGGTCCTTATGAGATTCTGCAGCGAATCAACGACAATGCTTATCGGTTGGGCATTCCTAGTCATCTGCGGACTTCAGACGTTTTCAATGTAAAGCATTTGAGCCCTTGTTTTGAGCAGTATGCTGATACAACTAAGAACTCGATGACGAATTCTTTTCAACCCGAGGTTAGTGATGCAAGAGGGTCGGAGACCGAAGAGATTGAACTATCGAAAAATATGTTGTCGGCCCTGGAATATCATGAATTGGATGATCGTCGCAGACGAAGGGGTCAAAGGGGTCACTAACACATTCGGCTTCGGGAGAGGAGACGTCTTCGGGCTCGTGGCGTCCTGACTTCGAGAGTTCGACGGATTAGTAGTTTATTTACTTTTTATTCTTATTTAGTTCTTTATTTAATAATATTTTATTATTAGCAAGTTGTTATTTGTTAGTAGCTGTTTCCGTAAGTATAGAAAGTTTGTTAGGATAATTTTTGTATTTCTAGGAAGATTTTGTTTCTATATCTCTAAGAATATTCTAGAGTGACTTGGAGAGAAAGTTTGTTAGTTATATAAAGAGAGAAAGTTTGTTAGCTATATAAATCCGGCTTGTGAGTTCAATTGATAACTTTAATTTTGATAAATATAAATTTACATATTTAAAAAAGTTCCTTTGTATTTTTTTTGGTGAACCTCTTATTCTTTCGTCTGTAAATTCATTTGTTATCTAGCTCAAGATAATCTCTATCCCGCCCCGGTATCATTGGGTCGACTGATATATGTATCGCAAGAGAGAGGAAGGAGAGAAGTGGAAAAGGCTTATGAGTGGAAAAGGAAAGCATGTCTTGGTTGGTTACCCGCTTCTTTGACTAAATGGCAGATGAAAGGTTTATATTTTATTTATTAATTCATTTATTATTTTATTTGTCGGGTATTCCCTCCGTCTCGGGATAAAAGTTGTGATGGATTTTTCACGCATATTAAGAAGATGAATAAAATGACAAAATTATCCATAATAATGTCATTAAATACGGAGAGAGAATTAGAATAAGAAAAGTATGAGATATTTAATGCTACGAGTATAATAAGAAAATATGTATAAAAATTTGGTTATTAAAGAAAAATAGATATTTAACATGAAACTACCCAAAATAGTAATATTATGGGACGGAAGGAATATTACATTAAAAATAGATGTTATTGTTGTCATATAAATTTTTTTGCGTAAATCAGCATATAAAAAGACTTCTATATATATAGTTGACTTTGTAAGATAAGACTAGGCATGAAGTATTTGATAGAGGATCAAAATTCTCCTTTTTTGTCATCATAATATCATATTTTAACATATTTTAAATTTAGATAATTGGGACTCTCCCATTCATTTTTAAATGGAGATAATCCTAATTCATGCCTAGATGAGACTGATGAGTTGTTGCCCACTAGTTTTCAATAAAGTACTTGATCATATTGGGGTTTGTGGCGTGGGGGGTGGGGGTGGCTGTTCAAGGCTTTTTTCTTTATATATTGAGAGGACCAGTTCGTCCGTCTATATGCTCACACCTCCCTCATATTAATTAAACCATCAAATGTCGCTTCTTCATTTTAGCCATGAGCACCCACTGATCCTCAAAGAGGAGTTGGATGCTAATGGAGATGACGAAATCGTGTGCTTTGGGTGTCGAAAACCAATTGTACAAGGATCCGCTGCGGATCATGTGTATATTTGCAGTAGTAGTGATGGTTGTGATGATTTTTATCTGCACAAAACATGTGCAGAATTACCCAAAGAAATTAAACACCCTATGCACGACCGGCACCCTCTTACCCTTCACGCCCGCCCGCGTTACAATAACTTCAGCTGCATTTGTAATGTTTGTAGACGTAGTTGGGAGTGGTTCACCTACCGTTGTGTTACTTGTAAATTCGACTCTTGCGTAACATGTGCTGTTGAGGATCGCTTGTTTCATCATATAGGTCACAGGCAACACACACTTACCTTGATGCAGAGGGAAGCCTTGTTTGATTGCGATGCTTGCGGCACCGAAGCCAACGATTCGTCTTATGCATGTAACTCGTGTCAATTTTGGATGCACAAGAGCTGTGCTTCATTGCCAACCACCGTTGAACCTAGCTTTCACCATCACCCTCTCGTCCTTGCCTATTCTCTTCCAGACATACATCGCACTTTCATCCAATACTGCCAAATATGCGAGGACAGAGTGCACGAAAGTATCTGGCTTTATTACTGTTACAAATGCACATATTTTGTGCATATAAAATGTGTAACATCTTCAGAGACTTCGATGTGAGTATTAATTATTTGATTTCTTTTAATTGTTCTTTTTTTGTCTTAATATATTCTATGGTTTCAGATCTGATGAAAAGGATGATACCAAAGTTGAGCCCCAAAGAGATGCTGATGAACATAATTTGGTGCAGTTTCCGGTTCCTAGTAAGGAATCATTCATGAATCTAATAATAGACCAATTTGCCAAGGGGAATATTAATCTCGAAGACGGTGAAGCATCACCTGATCATCCGCAAATAATTAACCATTGGAGTCATAGGGAGCATCCATTAATTTTGTTGGAAGAACTTCAACGCAGTGAGAATAATGAAATGCTGATATGCAATGGGTGTGTTCAACCCATTTCAAATGCTCATCCATTTTACGGCTGTATCAGATGCAATTTCTTTGTCCACAGATTCTGTGTTGAGTTGCCAATGGAGTTGCCTGCAGGAGCACACTCATGTCACCCTGAACATCCGCTTCTCCTTTCAAAGGAGGAGAAGAAATTTTCTACAGTCAGATGTAATGCCTGTGGACTTGGCACAAATGGATTTTACTTTTGGTGCAAAACATGTGATATCAGGTATGATATAGGTTGTTGTTTTCTACCCAACAAGATCAAACATGAATCTCACAAGCATCTCCTAGTTAATTTAGTTAATCATCGTGGACCCGTCGACTTCCTCTGCCGAGCGTGTGGAATTAGGAAAAAGTGGAAAGATACCGATTATTTTAAATGTGAAACAGCTTGCAGCAATTTCCATATTCATAAAAGATGCGCTTATTCATTTCCAAGAAAAATGAGGCACCGATGGGATCCTCATCCCATCCCCTTAATATACCCTCCATTCCCTCATGAAGGCTTAATATATTGCGAAATTTGCGAAGAGGAAATAAATCCAAATTATTGGCTCTACCATTGTAGTGAATGTGATCAATCTTTTCATACTGACTGCCTTCGTCCACTTCATAATGTAAAGCTAGGTGATGAACTAATAGTTGGCATTCACCCACACAGCCTAACATTTGTTTGTAAGAATAAGAGCGTTTATTGTCGTCCCTTGTTGTGTTGCAGATGTGGTTGGGAGTCTCTCCGTGAATCCAGTGTATATTTTGAATGTGCAAATTGTGACATTCTATTCTGTATAGACTGTGTCTCGAGTAATTTGTAATTCTGTTGTTGGATTGGATTGGATGAAAGGAGGATGTTAAGTAATAATTAAAGAGATTCAGAGATTCTTTTTATTGCAATTCTACTACTTTTGTCTTAATTTGATGGTCAATAGGGAGGAATCCTGTTAATTATTCTAGAATATTTCGTCTTTTTGCTCGGACTTTAATTCAGAAATTAATTAAACAAAAAGGATAAGGAAACAAATTAAGGCCTTGTAATCAAGTGACAAAGGGAAAGAGAAAAGACTACACAGTGCTTCAATCGAAAATATCAATACAAATCTTAATCTATACCAGTATCATGTACAAGACCACTAGAAGGTTGGAGCTTAAATAGAAAATATCTGTTCATTGACACTACACATCAGAATAAAGAAAGTAAGCCAAGGAAATATTAATATGGATAACATGTAAATATACAATGATATACTTCCTGAGGATTGTGTATAAACAAATGTCTTGCCGAAGGTAATAAAAAGTAGCAATGTAAGATTGTATTGATTCCCAGAGTTGTATTGGAGGCATAGTTAGGACCTGTACACGGGTTTAGAGACTGTTTTATTTATTTAGTGATAAGCCCCGAATCTCGAAGCATATTTGAGTAGACAAAACCCATGAAGAATTAGTGTCTGAAGCCAGTTGTGTATGGACTCTTCTAAAATCTAGAAGTACCCCCATGGACACACGGGTACGAGAGCAGGTGTCAGACAGCAGTTTGGTGGAAAAGGAACCAAAATGTTCTAAAAATAGGCGTGTCCATAGTGTCCTTTTGAGGATCCTCCCAAGGGTTGCCCCTTTCCATGTAACATAGGAACCCAGTAAGCCCTTAAAAACATTCAATTAAAAAGGTTTTCAAAAAATTTAAACGACAGTGACTGAAAGCCTGAAATTGTATCCTAATCATGATCGTCAAAATCCTACTTGAAATGGAATTTTGCTGAATTAGGATTCAATTAAAAGAAAGAAAGAAAGAAAAACGAAAAGCTTATAAAATAAAGCCACAGAATTATAAAGCAAAATAAAGAAAAACATATAGAAGGCCAAAGAAAAACATCTATAAAATAAACAAGTGCTAAATTCTACATGATATCAGCACATAAGATAGTAAGGAAGTTCAGATTTATGCTTGCCTGATGAAAGAGCATGGCCCTTGTGTTGTGTCTATTCCTCTCACCTTGCCTCAACAATACCGAAATTGAGGATGGCAGAGATAGATGTGAGCATAGAGCAATAGACTAGACGTGTAAACACATTAATGCAAAAGAAGAGCTATGCATATAACTGTGCTCAACAATAATATAGAGTTTTTAAGGAACTAAGCTAAGTTGGTACAAACAATAATCGAATAGTCTAACATTTTTTATGTTGTGCTTTGTAGAGTTGATTCCACCCCAAGCAATTGGAAATGAAGACCATTACAATATGTGTTTGTTTGCTTAGGGTGAAATTACTTGGCATTATGTGTTTGTTTGCTTTAAGTTCAAACCTTTTTGGTAGAATAGTTAATTAGTTATTTATAGAAACAACAATCACAAAATCAAAATTCAGACCTATTTTCAGTAGAATAATATCAACAATCACATAATTCAACACATCAGGTTCTTTCATTTTCCTAATTTTACACAAGTACAATGCTATTTATAGGACTCTTAGGATATTTTTAAACCTACCATAATAATTACTACATGACCAAATTCATGTACATGAACCTAACCATTACATGTTCTAAAACATTTCAAATACATTCATGTACATACATATTACCTATTCATGTACTTAATTAATTCATGAACAATCTAGAAATAATTTGATTTAGTTAACAAGACCTCCCGTAAACCAAATTTATTCTTCACTCCGAGCTTAGCGATTTGCCTCTTGAATACTTCTCCAGTAATAAGCTTTGTAAAAATGTCAGCTAGCTGCTCTTCAGATTTAAAATACTTAATATTAATAATTCCATCATTCACAAGTTCCCTTAAGAAATGATATCAAATATTAATATGTTTTGTCCCTTAGGAGGCTTAGCAGCCTCTTTCTACTCTGCAGTCTATTTAGCCCTATGCTGGAATGTTTCCAGCGTTATGCTACTTGGCTCCTATGGGGCGTGTCACAGCACAGCCATCTATACCTTATCCCCAGCCACCCTATGAGTTTAGCCTCCAACAAAACTTGCTGGATAACTAAACTAACTAATTGTAACCAATGTGCTAACTGATAACTTTGTTAATTTAACAAAACCCAGATTTATCCCCACCCCAATGGGGCTGCCGAAATGCTCCCAAGGCAAGGCTGGGCAAGGATTTTGTTTGGGTCTAGTCCCTTTAACTCAATGTGATTGGAACAAAACTAAGCCTATCCTTCCCCCAATGTGGGCTCAAAACAGTTCCCGTCTGCAATTATTTGGTTTGCTGGATTGGGCTAAAGAAAAGATTTGACAAGTTTTGGTTTGGGCTTAAGAAAAGGGGCTGGGCATTGATCTTAATTTGGGCTCATTGCACTTATCAGATAAGTAATAGCCCCTAAAAAAATGAAGAGCCTGCAAGCATACATAGCAAATTTATTGTGGTCCAATAATTAAATATGGACTCATATCACATATTAATATATATGGATTTTTATCCACCACATTTATTTAGGCTAGCAAAATAGTTAGAACATACATCATTAAAAATGATTGTTTCATGTAATTAAATAACTCATGGTAGTACACACCATTTTCCTTATCTATTATATATACTAAATCACAGTACATGACACCATATACATGACATATGTCCATCTACAAATTCAACACCTGTCCATCTTAAATAATTTTAATTATGTCCCAATTATCTTAATTATATCATATCCTTTTTAAAATTATGGAAAAATAATAACAAACCAATTATCTTAATTATATCATATCCTTTTTTAAATTATGGATAAATAATAACAAACCAAGTAGAATTTAATCTATTCAACAACCAATGACCAAAATTTTATATGGATAAAACTTCATAACTGAATTAGAGTTTGAAATAATGTTAATGTTCACCTGACCTAATCCTCCATGCATATACATACATATATATGCATATATTAATCAGACTAATTATTTATTCTCATAAGTGAATAGCAACCATGACTTCTTCTTCTTCACGATCAATTTTCCTCTTCTTTTCCGTTTTATCTCTCTGTCTTTCTTCTATTATATACACACGTTATTACTTGCATGTTACAGCTATATACAGGAGTGTGAAACATAACCCAGAAGCAGGTGAAATTATTTCATTGGTTTACCTATTTTCTAAATTTTTAGATATTATGTGCTAAAATTTGAGATTATTGCATTTGCATTTGTATTTAGTTGCTGATATGCGGAATAATGTTTGCAATTGATTTGATTGATTTGATATTTGTGTCGTCAATCGTGTTTAATTAAAATTTTTGGTGGGTTTTCGATTGAAAAGTTTGTGTTTAGATTAGAGCTATTCACGTTTCTTATATCAACAGTAAGGAACTGAGTTTATTTCTTAATTTGATTATTTAGTATCTTTATTTTAAGTCACATAAACAAGTGTGTTTGATCAGATTTAAGGGTTTGCTAAGATTAAGGATATTAAGGCTTTGAAAGTGTGAATTTTCCCTACAGAATTTTTGGGATCAATGTCCTACTTCGCACTTGTTGCGGGACAGAGCAATATGATTTTGTCAATATTTATTTAGCTTGATTCAAGCTTCCCTCACACATTTTGTAATAAAACTTTTGTAGTAAGCATGATTGTTTACTTCACAGAATAAAAATATATACTTTCCCTTTTATTAATTGATTATAGAATGATGCTACCTACTAGCACCAGGATTTGAAATATGTATATTCATTTGTTTTTCTGTGTAAAATTTGATCATCGCACAATAATATATTATTTTCTTATTATATTTTAATTTATTAATTGTATGCACACATTTATTATTAAAAATTTGAATAATCCCGCCGCAACGCGGGGGTTTGTATTTAGTTTGTTACTAAATAACACTCTCTTGAATGAAATTAATTATATTATAATATAATGATTTCATTGATCACATAGGTAACTTTAATTTATGTCAAGAATATTTCCCAATTAAGCCATGTTGGCTTTCCTTTTCATTCTTAATCTAATTATAGAATTAGAATAATGTATATTCCTTTTTACCTCATTCCTCAACAATTAAAATGAAAAAATAAAAAAAATTCATACCCTAAATTTTCATTAGACTCAAATAAAATATCCCATTGGATTTTTCCGTGACAATACACCACCTTCCATAAAAATGGGTTAATTTCACATATTATTTTCTTTTCATTATCAATAAATAATTATTTTATTCATAATGTCACATAGCATTCATAGTTAGACCTTTTTATCATAAAAGTTTCTCTCTTCACAGTTTTCATATACCCTATAGGTTCTTTACAACACAATAAAATAGAAAAAAATTAATCCTCTTTTTACACATTTCTTTTAACAAACTAGGTTTTAATATCTAAACCTTACTTAATCATTTAATATTTCCTTTAAAATAAATACTGTTAATATTCGGGATATCACAACAGATGTATGAATTGTTTTTTCCTGTACTGCTCTTCGGATTTCATGATTCAAATTTGTTTTAAAATTCAATTAATTGATATCTACGGATATAATTATATATACATGCGTTTTGTGATTATATATGATAATCTAGCTAGTTGTTGTTTTGTAAATTGTAATATTGATGCATCAGTTAAGTTGTTTGTGAAAAAGGTGTGCACGTATTTTGCATGCGTGGCAAAAGATATACTCCTTCCGTCCCATGATAAAAGTCCTTATTACTCCATCGGTTCCATATTAAGTGTCGTTTTAGAGAAAAAAATTGATTCATGTCGTTTACATATTTTTAGGAGAAATTTTCTCATATTTTCCTGATTTACCCCTAAATATCTCTCTTTTCAAGTACAATACTTTTCAAGTAAATTTATTTTCATAAAAACACTATACCTAATTCCTCTCCACTTTTCAATAAAATTTATTCCTATAAAAACACTACTTACCCCATTCTATTTTCTCTCTCTCTTATTTAAGGAGAGATACACATTAGTTTGCACCTTAATTGGAGGAGAGAGACTACCAACACATAAGGGCTAAATATGAAAATTGGGATCTATATTAATTACAAAGTAATGATATCCTTAATATGTGTGTTTTATATAATAACGGCACTTAATATGTAACCGAGGGAGTACTATTTTGAGTAGTCTCATGTTAAATGTTCATTTTTTTTAATAACCAAATTTTTACACATATTTTTCTATTATACCCGTAACATTAAATATCTTATACTTTTTTTATTCTAATTCTCTCTCCATATTTAATGACATTATTATGGATAATTTTGTCATTTCATTTATCTTTTTAATATGCGTGAAAAATCCATCAGGACTTTTATCCTAGGACGGAGGGAGTATATAGTTAGAGTCCTTCTACATGGACCGGAATATTGGACATTTTAAAAAAAAATATGTTTGCTTGTGACTCTCAAAAAATGTATAATATTTATTTTAACTAGAATTTTTACAAACTATAGTGTTTTAGGTGTAACTAGATACAAACCCGCGCTTTGCAGCGGGATTATTTATTTTGTTAATAATAAATTTATACATGCAATTAATAAATTAAAATATAATAAGAAGATGGTAGATTGTTGTGCGATTATCAAATTTTAATAGCATATGTTATATAGTGTTGCATAAAAAATTTGTGCACAAATACATATCCAAGCATATAATTAATTTGATCACTAAACCCCAGAATATTACATAACAGTTGTGTGTGTGTGTGTGTGTATATATATATATATATATATATATATATATATATATTAATGTCTTGATAAAAATATTTATAATGTAACCAATATGGTTAAAAATAGAAAACTATTTCATTCTAAAGCACTAACAAATATTTAGAAAGTGTCATGCATAATGCCATCGAATTGTTATATTGATATGATTGCTAGTGGTATATTTGAAGTCTGTTACACATTACACAAACCTCACCAAGCCTCAAATATCTGACACATGTACTTAATGCATTTTGAAGAGTCCATGTCTCGTATACACTTACTTGCACCAGAATTCTAACATCCAAACGAAAGAGAAAACATCGAAATAATGTCTCAGTTTTGGTCCTCAGACATGAAGGAAAAGCACATGTTACATGCGAAAATTGAAAAGCACGAGAATTAATAATTATGTTGGATCTTCATGTCAAACAAACACCATGTCCAAAAACATAGCAGTATAGCACCGTGTCATACATAACACAATGTTATAGTTAAAGAACGAATACATTGCCTCATTAGTTTTTTTTTGTCAATTTTTGATAATTGTATTGGCACTTACAATATTACCATAATGCCAAAAAAATATATTAATGATGATGAAAATGATTTACCGGATACTAGTACTTAACAAATCATGCAAAACCACAATCCATATAATAGAATGCAATAAATGAAGAAGCCATAAATATAAACACCGTGGGATATAGTCCACAAAATGAAGCCATAGCCCTTCCCATTGAATGCACTGTCCCATAATCTGATAGTCTTCATATAACTCATTTGCACTTTCAACAGTATTTAGAATTGTAGGGTGCAAAATTTTATTGTGCTAAGCAGAATAAAATTCATGATGCACCTGAAATAATGCAAGAAGCATGACAACAAAAATTTAACTCTTCCAAGAACTGCATACACCAAATTCATTGTTACATTACCATTGAACCATAGGTACCAGGATTATCACATTTAAGTTTCTTCCAGTTTAGGTCTTCAATCCAGTTATATTTATTGAATGTGCAATATATTCACACAAACAAAAATTAGCACTTAAATGATCTTTTTAACAGTCGTTGCAATCTTATAAATAATTGTGACAGGAATCTGGACAATAGTGAGAAATAAGAATTTAGACATACTTAATAGTTGATTTCAACATTGCATAAACTATCAACCAAATAAATAATTATCTTTCCACAACTCTTTTATAGGAAATAGTATTGTCCGAGATAAAAAAAAGTCTCACACTTAGCTAAAAATTCATGTGTTTGTCAGATTGAAAATTAACAGAACATAAAGGAATTTAACTCCTATATTAAATAAAAACAAAAAGAATTAGAGTAAAACATATACGAAATGGACTTACATAGAATTTCAAATACTGTCATCCAAAAAGTAAAAGACAAACCTATTATACTCTTATCTAAAAAATTTTCAATGGTTATATATGAATATATATACACAGACAAAAAAATGAATATACATAAACTCTACTCAGTACATGTATTAACAAAATTTCAAGTTGAAGGTATAATAAAAACTAAATAATTTTGTAGGGGGTAGTGTTGAGAGTTTGTCGGTTTATTTTTGTCTTTGCAACTGGAATTTGGCTCGATCGAGATAGCTTTGTAAATGTAGATCATAGATTTACCTAAAAAGATTCAAATAGATTATAGTAAAATTTTTATGAGATTTAATAATAAAATAATTAGGGTTTACACTAATAATGAGCAGCAAAAAGATAATAGCCAGAAACAGTCAAACCTTTCTACATTAAATTATGAAAAACTTTCTGAAAAACTACATTCTTTGTAGTATTGCATGTTTGTCCATCTTTGTCACAAATTAGTATTTTTACTCCACTCTTGCTTGTAACTCTTGATACTACTACATATAATTGGTCATGGCTAAAAACTGAACGTGATAGATACAGTCCAACATGTGAGAGAGATTGCCCCTGGCTTTTATTAATTGTCATGAAAAAATAAACAACCTAAGGAAATTGTCTTTGTTGAAATTTTAAAGGTAATCTAATGTTTGACGGTGTTAAGACCAAGCGAGGTATGAAAACTTTGTGTCCAAATTTGCTAACTGAAATTACTTGTGCTTCTATCGGATGTTTTCCCAATTGAGTTACTATTATTCTCGTGACATTGCACAAACCAGATCACTGATCTATATTTCAGAGCAACATTATAGGAACCCTAATCTTCAACGTTATCTTGTGATTTGGCATTCCAGAAGATGTAATGCTATTCAAAAATTATAGGGTGTAAATGCCTTCATAGCTGTTTGAGTTTTCATCAAGCCTTACATAGGATATCTTATATATGGTACTTCATCACCTGGCCATAAATACATCACATATTCGTTCACCTTATTTATTGCATCAAGTGTAGGAGCAATGATGGCTTGGTCTTGAAAATAAAAGCCATTGTCAAAATTTTCCAATAAATTAGAATATGTGATATCAACAATTGCTGCAAGGGGATTGATCGGATATTTGATAAGAAAATTAGGATAAATAACGTAGAGTAATGATAATTGTTCAGTAATGATAATATCATAAAGTAGTGATTTTTGGAGATAATAATTAAATTAGAAAGTATAATATCAGAACAGGTTACATTACCAAAATAGTTTAGATTTGTAGTGATTTAGAGGATTATATATTTAAAATATTAATTTGGGATTAAAAAAAGTAGTAATTTTAGTAGATAATAATTAATCTAGTAATGATAATATTAGAACAGTTAATATTATTAGAACAATTTAGATGTATAGTGATTTAGAGGATTATAAAATCAAAATAATAATGTAGGATTAAAAAGTAATAATTTTAGAAGAAAATAATTACGTTATGATAATACAAAAATCGTTTAAATTGAAAAAGTAGTGATTTAGTGGATTATAAAATCAACATAGTAACTTATGATTTATATTATTTGTTATTTTAATTTTGTTTTAAATATTTTAAATTGTATAATATTATTTTGTAATATAATTAATATAATTAAATTAGTAATAATAATATCTGCACAGTTTAGATAAGTAGTGATTTTATTATGTATGTGTATTATAATATTATACCATATATGTATGATATGATGTATGGTATAATTATGAATGTTAAAATATTAGAAAAATAATTATTTTATGATATAATAATTATGTTTTAACATAATTAAATTAGTAACAGTTTAGAAAAGTAGTGGATTTTAGGGTTTATAAAATAAACATATTAGTGCAGGATTATATATATGTATGATAATGTATGGTATAAGATTATAAATGGTATATAATACTGTAAAATTTAAAAAAACGGATTTATTGGGTTGCCACTGTTAGTAATGTTGGAACTTATATATATGCATGGTATAATATTATAAAAGGTATAATATTATAAAATTTAAAAACCAGTGTAATTATGTAACAGTTGACATTACCAAAACAGTTTAGATTTATAGTGATTTAGTAGATTATAAATTCAAAATATTAATTTGAGATTAAAAAAATAGTGATTTTAAGAGATAATAATTAAATTAGAAAGGATAATATCAGAAAAGTTGATATTATCAAAACAGTTTAGATTTGCAGTGGTTTAGGGGATTATAAAATAAAAATATTAATTTGGGATTAAAAAATAGTTATTTTAGGATATAATAATTAAATTAAAAAGGATAATATCAGAACAATTGACATTATCAAAACAGTTTAGATTTGTAGTGATTTAGTGGATTATAAATTTAAAATATTAATCTTTCAAAATTAATATGAAAATATAATGAAAAATCTGAACCTTAATGGTTTATAATATGAAATTATTTAATTGGTATATTAAAATAAATATGGAAATATCGAAATTTTAATTGAGCCTAAGCTTACTTTCAAATTGCCCGATTCAATTTGTAATTGGTCTAATTAATTAATAGATCATATTTCATGATTTAAAAAGCGGTCAATGAAATGGTAATGAGTTGTCTATCTGAGTTGTTAAAAGAGATTAATTTTTTATTCATTTCGTTCCATATTAAAAGTTCCTATTATTTAGTGAATTCTGTTTGAATCATTTCATTAAGAACCATGACTTCTTTATTGGAATAAATCAATTTGTAATAAGTTGATTGAATGTTATACTCCATAAAAATTATAAAAAGTTGTCGATTACTTTGTTGATTGAATCATTCAAGAATTTATTTTTTAAGTAGCATAATTTAATTGGATGAAAAAGTGTTGGTCGCGTAATTGGCACAAAGAATAAAATAATAAATATGAAAATATTTTAAAATGTTGATTTTTAGTACTTCCAATAATTGATGGAGTTGGTTAGAAAATAAGTTTTTAAAATATTTATTATCTTTCATATATCTAACCAATATTATTTTCATAAATCTTGGTATGAGTTTTATATTATTTAAGTATTCCATAATTTATTAATTGATTGAGTTTTCCATAAATTGGTTAAGCAAATAAATTTTCATATCTTTAGAATCAATTAGCGTGGTTCAAATAATTGGAAGAATTTTTGGAAGCTAATAGATTGAAGTTTTAAAATGAATATGGAAATAATTTTTAATTGCATGAAACTATGAAAGTAATTAATTAATCATAGAATAAATTTATTAGGCACATGAAAAGTAGGTAAAATAAATAAAAGTCTAATATTTAAGGAAATTTATTTTTCAAATAATTAAAACTAATTTTTCATAAAAAGCAAGTTGGCCCTATCGTGTTTAAATTGATCCAATCTGGTTGTTGCCTAAGAGAGTTATCTAATTAATGGATCCTAAAATAATGTGACTGTTGATAATATCCATAAAATAAGGTGATCAGTATATAATATCTTAAGTAATTGTCAAGGGTATTTTTGTCAAAGGCAATAAGAAGCATTAATTAGGATGGACATGTGTTAAATTTATAGAAGGACATGTGTCAATATATTGTGCTATGTACTGTGATTTAATATATATAATAGATTTGGATACATATACAAAAATAGGGTTATACTGTACAACCCTGTTCTTGTATATGTATCTAAATTACACCTAAAATACTATATTTTGTAAAAATTCCTGTTGGAATAAATATTATATATTTTTTGGGAGTCACAAGCAAAAAATAAATAAATTAAAAATGTCTAATATTCCGATCCAATATTTCGGTCTGCCAAGACTTATTGATATAGTTATATGTGTATATATATTTCTCTCTCTATATCTCCTCAAAACATAAACATGGACAAGCACATAAGTATTGTTTCCTTGTGATGAAACATTCAGTTTTGCAAGATTAAAACTGCCTCACTTTTATTTTTGGTTTGTAGATGACTTCTTAATACAAAAACAATGGGAAAAGGTGAGCTTTTAGTTTTATACGCGTACCAATTCAAATGCACAAAGTACTATCCTTTTGTGAGCTTATACAGAAAACAAAAAGTGAAGTCTAGAGATCAATACTTACTAGCAACAATAAATATTTTTAAAAACTAAAATAAAATAATAGATTGTTAGTTATCATGTTCACATGTTTTAAATTGTGCGTCTATTTTCATTTATATTAATATGAATTGGTATTTAACCATTATAATGTTTAATTGCTGAATTTTCATAATGTTGTAATTGCTAATTGTGAATATGCATGTATCTTAGTTTACATGTTTATATGTATTGATATGGGATATTAATATAATTATATTTTTTAAAATAAATAAAAATCCTCATTTTTATAAATAAAAATCATTTGGGAAAGAATTGTATTTCTTAAGGCCTATCATTGGTCCATTATATTGATATATGTATCTAATCTCAAATTTTGTGAGTTCCATTCGGAAGATATATGAATCTAGTTATATTATATATGGATTTTCTTGTGATAAATTTATTTAAAATTTTATTATAATTAATTTCCAATCGAAATATTTGTATTAAAATTTTAAAGAAAATTTAAATGGATGGTATACACTTGACAAAACATAAATAATAATTTCCCTCATCGGAGTGATCATACTTATTATTATTATTTTGGGCTTAATTAAATGGTGAATTATTTTTATTTCATGAGATGTCAAGATATAAAAATAATAGTAATTTCAAATTATTTTTATTTTTCCCTTCGAAAAGAGAATTATTTGAAATTAAGTTGTCATGCTTATTTTATGTTTGTGTTTGAGGATTACATTTTCATATTATATGTAAAAGTATATTTTTATTGAATGACCATTTAATTTATGCATATATATTGTATAATTGTACAGATTACCATGTCGTCTTTTAATCCCCTTGTTGTTATCCTTAAAGAAAATAAGTTAACTAGTCCAAATTATGTGGACTGGAAAAGAAATCTTGACATTGCGTTGACTGCTGAGGACTACAAGTTTGTGCTGACTGAACCTTGCCCAGTATGTTCTTCCAAAAATGCTACTGTTGCACAAAAGAATAACCATAAGAAGTGGCAAAAGGTTGATGACATGGATCGTTGCTATATATTAGCATCTTTGTCAAATATATTGCAACACCAATATCAGTCTACTACCACTACAAAAGAGATCTTGGATAGCCTTCATGAAATGTTTGCTGATCAGAGTCATGATGTACGACAGAATGTGATGAAAACGCTCATGAATTCCTAGATGTCCGATGGATCTTTTGATCGAGATTATTGTTTAAAAATTATTTCTTACTTAAACGAACTGGAAATCCTTAGAGCAACAGTTGATGAGGAAACCCAGGTTGACATGTTGCTAAAGACATTGCATGATTCCTTCAATCAGTTCAAACTTAATTACACTATGAACAAAATGTCTTTAACTTTACTTGAACTGATGAAGGAACTCCAAGCAGCAGAGGGTATTCTTTGTGCAAAAGGAAGCATTCATGTTGCAGAAACTAGTACTTCTAGGAGAAAGCCTAAGGGAAAGAACCAGAAAAAAAATAACAGTAAGAAAGTTGCAAATGGAAAAGTATTACCTCCATCTAGAGGGGTTGGGAAGAAAGGGGCAAAAGCAAAACCTCAAGGGAAATGTTTTCATTGTGGGGAGAAAGATCATTGGAAAAGAAATTGTTCTACTTACCTAGCCAAGATCAAAAATCAAGGTATGATTGATTGTCTAATTGATTAGTTCGTCAAGATAGATAAATATCAATCTTGTGTTCATGAAACATATTTTGTGGGTCGTTCTATTGAATCCTGGTGTGTAGATTCGTGAACCACTAATCATGTTTGCAATTCTTTGCAAGGTTTTAGGAAATCAAAAAATTGAATAGAGGCGAGATTTATATACACCTTGGTTCTAGCGCAAAAGTAGCAGTTATTGCAGTGGGAGTTGTGCATCTCAATTTTAATAATGATAGGATTTTAGAATTAATAGATTGTCTTTATGTTCCAGACATTCGTAGAAATTTAATTTCAGTTTCTTGCTTATTTAAACATGGATATTTAGTTAATTTTGATTCCAAGGTTATTATTCGTAAGAATAGAAATTTCATTTTTTTTGGTTCATTGGTAGATAATTTATATATTCTTACTCCTAATTATTATTCATTAATACAAACTGAATGTAGTCAACATATACTATTTAAAAGAAAAGTTTCTTCAATTAATCAAACTTATCTCTGGCATCTACGATTAGGTCATATTAATCTAAATATGATCCAAAAACTGGTTAAAGATGGTCCTCTAAGCTCCTTAGAAGTTGAAAATCTTCCAGTTTGCGAATCCTATATAGAACGAAAAATGACCAAAGGGACTTTCAAAGCAAAGAAATATAGAGCCAGTGATAAGTTAGAATTAGTTCATACAGATGTATATGGTCCTATGAATACTCGAGCACGAGGAGGGTTTGGGTATTTCATCCCTTTTACTGATGATTACTCAAGATTTGGTTATATGTACCTTATGCATCGAAAGTCTAAAAAATTTGAAAAATTCAAAGAATTTCAGGCAAAAGTAGAAAGGCAATATGGTAAAAACATAAAGGTCATTCGATCAGATCAAGGAATACCTCCTTAGGGAATTCAAAGATTACTTATCTGATAAATGAATTATATCTGAATTGATTGCACCGGGTACACCCTAACAAAATGGTGTGGTAGAAAAAAGAAATATGACTCTTTTGGATATAGTAAGGTCTTTGATGAGTTTTTCCTACTCTTCCTATTTCCTTTTGGGGTTATGCACTAGAAACGACAATGTACGTATTGAATCTTGTACCATCAAAGTATGTTCCTTTAACACCTAGAGAATTGTGGAGTGGGTGAAAGCCAGTATTACACCATATTCATTTATATATGGGGCACACCTGCACATGTACGAAAAGGAAAGACAGACTTAGATAAATTAAGTTCAAGAATAGAAGTGTGTTTGTTTGTAGGATATCCAAAAGAAACTAGAGGTGGTCTATTTTATAGTCCTTTAGACCAGAAAGTATTTGTTAGCGCAAATGCAATTTTTTTTGAAAAATGACTACATAATGGATCACAAGTCAAGTAGTAAAATTGTCTTAAAAGAAATGTCAAGTACATCATTTACTCAATCAATTAATCTACCATAAAACTTTGATGAATTTCCACAAACTAACCAACCTAATTCTTCTAATACACCGGAGCTTCGTCATAGTGGGAGGAGTATCAGGCCTTCTAAGAGACTTTCACTTATTGGAGAAACTTGTGATGTTATTCCGAAAGAAGTAGAGTCGACCAACACCCTCTTACCCTTCACGCCCGTCCGCCTTACAATATCGATAATTTAAACTACTCGTGTGATGTTTGTCAACGTCATTGGGAGGGGTTCACCTACAATTGTGTTAGTTGTAATTTTGACTCATGTGCAATATGTGCTTTTGAGGATCGAGAGTTTCACCATTTAGGTCACAAGCAACACACACTTACCTTGACGCAGAGGGAAGCCTTGTTTAAGTGTGATGCTTGCGGCACAGAAGCTAAAGACTTGTCTTATGCATGTAACTCGTGTCAATTTTGGATTCACAAGAGTTGTTCTTCATCGCCAACCACCGTTGAACCTAGCTTTCACCATCACCTTCTCGTCCTTACCTATTCTCTTCCACACATACATCGCACTTTCACCCAATACTGCTGAATATGCGAGGGCGAAGTGCATAAAATATGCTGGCTTTATTACTATTACAAATGCACATATTTTGTGCAGATAAATTGTGTAGCATTTTTAGAGACTTCGACGTGAGTATTAATTATTTGATTTTTTTTAATTGATCTTTTTTTGTCTTAATTAGTAATATCACGTATATTCTATGGTTTCAGATCTGGTAAAAAGGATGATACCAAAGTTTAGCGCCAAAGAGAGGGTGATGAACATAATTTGGTACAGATTCCAGTTCCTTATAACGAATCATTCATGGATCTAGTAATAGACCAATTTTCTAAGGGGAATATTAATCTCGAAGAAGGTGAAACATCACCTGATCATCCGCAAATAATTAAGCATTGGAGTCATTGGGAGCATCCATTAATTTTGTTGGAAGAACTTCAACACAGTGAGAATAATGAAATGTTGATATGCAATGGGTGTGTTCAACACATTTCAACTGCTCATCCATTTTACGGCTGTATCAAATGCAATTTCTTTCTCCACGAATTTTGTGTTGAGTTGCAAATGGAGTTGCCTGCAGGAGTATACTCATGTCACCTTGAACATCCGCTTCTCCTTTCAAAGTACAAGATGAAATTTTTATGATTGTCAAATGTGATGCCTGTGGACTTCTCACAAATGGATATTTGTTTTGGTGCAAGACATGTTATATTACGTTTGATATAGGTTGTTGTTTCCTACCAAATACGATCAAACATAAATCTCACAAGCATCCCCTAGTTAATAGTTCACACTCCAAGTCGTCCGGCTGTAACGCTTGTGGATTTCTACTAGCGAACGAATTATTTAAATGTGAAATTGCCTGCAACCGTTTCCAGTTTCATAGAAGATGCGCTTTATTTCCAAGTATAGTGAGGCACCGGTGGGATCCTCATTCCATCCCCTTAATATACCCTTCATTCCCCCATGAAGGCCTAATATATTGCAAAATTTGCGAAGAGGAAATAGATCCAAATTATTGGCTCTACCATTGTAGTGAATGTGATCAATCTTTTCATACTAAATGCCTTCATCGAACTCATAATGTCAAGCTAGGTGATAAACTAATAGTTGTCATTCACCCACACACCCTAACATTTGTTTGGAATCAAAAGAGTGTTTATTGTCGTCCCTTATCATGTTGCAGCTGTGGTAGGGAGTATCTTGGTGAATCCCGTTTTATTTTTGAATGTGCAAATTGTGACATTTTACTCTGTACAACCTGTGTCTCGATTAATTTGTAATTTTTCTATTGGATTGGATGGAAGGAGAACGTTAAATAATAAAGAGATTCAGAGGTCTGAATTTTGCTTTTTGTAATTCTATGTTTGTCTTCATGTGATACTGGGTCCAGTTAATTGTTGTAGAATATTTTTTCTTTTAGCACCCAAAGAGATGTTGTTCTCATCTTCCCTATACTCAATAGCCACCAAGCTCTTTCCTCCGCCAAACCAGGCACCAGAGCCGGTACTGGGTTTTCTAAGGCCCAGGGTAAATTTTTTCAAGTGTGCCCCTTTATACAAATTAAACAAAAAAATAAATAAATTATCAACTAATTAATTTTATTAAAATTATAAGAATTTACAAAAGATAAGGAAGAACACTTTGGGGCTTCATTAAAACCTTGTTTGGGAAAAACCCAATGGGACAAAACCCCAAACGAAGGAAAAAGAGTACCCCAGATTGTAAACATTGCATTTCTCTTAGGGGACCTTTTTATACAAGTAAATCTCTCATTTTTGCATCAAGATTATCCCAAACTCGTGGATCATAAATGTTAATAAAATCTTGTTTCGGGACATTCATTTTCATGGTAAGTTTCATCAATATTTTCATTTTTATCAAGGAAAGGTTCATCACTATTTTCATTTTTATCTAGATTACCAATTTCTTCATTCTCATTTTCTACTAATTCTTCCAATTGAATTGGTTGTTCATATTCATTTGGTAAATCTTCATCTAAATTTTCAAGTGAATCATTGATTTGTTTAACAAAATATTTATTCAAAGATCCTCTTAAACTTTGAGCAATTTCTTCTTCTTTTTTCTTTCTTTGTCTCTTGAGATTTTCGGAAAGTTATTTCTTACGAAGCATTTTTTAATTTTTATAATAAACACAACACAATAAAAAATAATAAAACTAATTAACAAAGAACAATAAAACCTGGATTTTGAATATATTTTCTTCCACTTGAAACTTTCAATTATAAAGAACAAGAATTCCAATCAAGTTTTCTATTGAATCAAATAATAAATAAGAAAAAGTTAACACATATATGTTATATGTATTACAATTTACAAAATAGGAGAAAATAAACAAAAATAAAAACTAATTGAAACCCTCGCTGTTTCAATTCTTTCATTACCACAAACATTTCCTAATTCCAATTTACTTAAATTCAACCAAAAATGAATCATGAATGACGAAACTCTGATAAATTCTTGTTAAATGTTCAAAAAATCAAAAAACCCACCAGACCATGATTCCATGAATGAATTGCCTTGATATAATTTATTTTTTTTATCACCTGAATCTTGGCCAAGTATTTTAATAAAATTAATAAAGTATTAATTTAATTTATTAAATTAATGTGTGATAAAGTTTATATGTACTCAAGGATATAAGCAGTAAACATAGTGGGTTGTCAGTTTTATTCTTACACGTGTTTATGGATATTATTGTAGAGGAGTATTTTGCAAGATACTAATAGTGGAAGAATTTATTTATTTAATTTTAATTCTATTAATTCTAAAGTGCAATTATAACTATTTAGTGGAATTAGTTATAATTAATATAATTCTAATTGATTAAAGAGTTAATAACGGACTCCATGGCACGCTTGCGTGAGGTGGTCGTTGTCCGGATCGTTTCTAGTACAGTTAATAGAGTGGAACTCTCTCGACACGTCAACCCAACGTCTATATTGAGACGAGAACCTTGGTACAATCAATCAAGCAATGAAATATGCGTTGTATGGAACACCAACGACGCCTAAACCCCTTGTTTATATTGAAACAGGAACCTCAGCACAATCGACGATTGATGCAGTAGGAGACGCCACACACAACTATGTATTGTTGTATGATAAGTCGATAATGAATCTCACAGAAAAACTATGAACAATTCTGTGATGCCCCCAAAATAGGTATACATCACCCATTCTGAGTCGCCAAATACATTATACATAATACAATTACAACTTGATTATACAACTGTCGTGTAATATACTACAAAACATAGCTGAGAGTTTAACACGAATATTGTCTTCTAGACAATATCCAAACTCAAATTCAATCTTATTACAATTATCATCACACTATTTTATAGAATAGTGAGGACTACTAAAACAACCATCTGAACTGTCAATCCACTCCCTGACTAGTCCCAGCTATATTCTCATTTCCTGAAGAGAATAATGAAAGAAAAGGATGAGCTCAACTAGCCTAGTAAGAAATATTATGACTAAGATAATGCAGAATAAATTATCCTTAGCCTTCAACAGTATAACAACTGATAGAATACAATAGACAACAAGTTTTTCATCAACAACTACAGCGGAACAAGCAATCTATTAGAAGAGTCAAGTAGAGCATGATATCTACTATCTTCTATGATTTAAAAAGTTTATCATCAATTTTATCGCTGAGATTCAGCTTAATAAATAATCCACATCATCGAATCATCCTTGCACTACGGCTAAGGATATTCATTAGTATCACGACCACGAATTATTCATGCACTACGGGCCAAGGATATTTGTGTTTTCACCAATGGTCATGATTATACCGAATGATCCCTGGTCATAATCATACCAATCAACAGTCCATCTTGCACGTAAGCCAAAGATGACTTTTATCACAATATAAGCATGAGGATGATGACAATGATATAAGAATTTATTTAAATAAGAGCAAGGATAAATTTTAAAGATTTATAATTTAATTTATCTAGAATTCAATAATATCTAAATTGTCAACACGATACTGCTTTGTGGAGTAAAATTCAAGAATAATATTTAATCAAAAATAATTTAGACAGAAAAGAAATCAATTTTTGTCATGAATAGTACCCCAGGTGAATAGTACCCGAGTGAATAGTATTTCATGAATAGTACTTCAAAAATAGTACCCCGTGAATAGTACCCCGTAAATAGTACTTGGTGAATAGTATCGTATTTATGAATAGTGTCCATGAATAGTACTTTATGAATAGTACCGTATTTATAAATAGTACCATACGCATAAATAGTGCCGTACGTATGAATAGTGTCGTATAAATGAATAGTACCCATTAATAGTACTCCGGCATGAAAAGCTTAAAATTTAACAAGAATGTTCAGAAAATATCCTTGTGAAACGATACTAGATGAAGCGCAAATTTCAAGAATATTCTACTAATTTCACGGAGTATAGAAGCAATACTTCAACAAAATGAGTTTAGAATCAGGGATACGAAATGAAATAATATTACTCACATACTATAGAGTATGAAAGAAAATATTATTTCTTACGAATACTAAACAAAAATAATATCCCTTACGAATAAGAAATATATTGTAAGACCCCAGCTTATTATAAATAAAATCGAATTTTCTCTAGTTATTATCTTAAATAATAAGGTGTTAATTTGATATAATACTTTGGTTATGGGTGAAATGTGTAAATTTTGCAAAATAAACAAGTGGTTATAAAATATTCATTGTTGTCGGGGAATATTTGTTTGGTCGTGGAATATTCTTTCTGTCGGGGAATATTCATACGATGGCGCAGCCATTTGTGGGTCCCATAACGAAAAACGGTCGGATGAAAAAAATGATAAATTTATATTTTTATAAATAACGGCGTAGTTGTTACCGTTAGCACTGTTGGAATACCCGGTGGTTAAAATACAGTAATACGCGTGGTTCCATAGTAGCGCACGGTAGTGCACAGTATTGATGAATTATTGATCCTTACATAAGAAGGCACTACTCAATAATTGTTACAGTAATTACTGTTTAATATGTTATTTTATTGATTCAATAATTGCTACGTTGATATTTTATATTATTATTATTTCAATAATTGTCACTGCATAGTTTTTTCCATTATCAGATCAATAATTCATATTATTTGAATAATATTATTAGATAGCATTATTGACAATGTTTAAGAAAGTTCTGTCTAAGGAGAGGTTTGATCACCTAATTGTGCGCCAATAAGGAGAAAACCTTATCGAAAAGCCCCCTCTTTCCTGAGAACGACCTGATTGTCATAATTATGATTCTGTAATATTAGTTGTGAATAATTAATTATTGATTTATATGATAAGGAAATATTTATTTTATGTGGATATAAATGAAGGAAATATTTATTTTTTATGTGGATATAATTGAAGGAATTAATGCTGAAGTATTTTATCAGTATTTTGTCGGAATGGATGTATTAAAAATCGTCCGTATGTGAATTTCGGGCATTTTTTGTTTGGAATTTGGAAAAAATACAGTATTCCGTATGGAAGTACTGTTCTACTTGACTCTTCTAATTGATTGTTGTTTCCGCTGCAGTTGTTGATCTAAAACTTGTTGTCTATTATATTCTATCAGATTTTTCCCTGTTGAAGACTAATGATAATTTGTTGTGTATTATATTAGTCATAATATTCTTTACTAGGCTAGTTGAGCTCACCCTTTTTTCTTTTTGTTCCATTTTTTTCTCAGGAGGTGAGAACATAGCAGGAACTAGACGGGGTATGGAGTGATGGTTCTAGAAAGTTGTTTTAGCAGTCCTCACTATTTTTATAAAATAGTGTATCAATAATTGTAATAAGGACTCCTTTGGAGTTTGAATACTATCTATTAGACAATATTTGTATTTAAACTCACAGTGTATATGTTGTCGTATTTTGTACGACAATTGTATTAATAAAGTTGTATTTATTTATGTACCATGTATTTGGCGACTCGGAATGGGTGATGTATACCTATTTTAGGGGCGTCACAATTGGTATCAGAGCTTAGGGATATGGTCTCTGGCGGAGATCGGAAAATAGAACTAGGAGGGGAGAGACGAGTAAATCCTTCGCTAGTGTGTCCTACCTAAGCTTATTTTTTGGTTGGTCATAATATAGGGATATTATGTGATATGTTAATTAACCCTTGTTTTATGGCAGTATTTGAGAATGGCAGCCGAGAACGTTAACAATGGAGTAAATGAGACCGTGGAGACACCTTTAATCACCACCCAGGGGAATGTGCAACAAAAAAGTAATATTCCTCCTGTAAACAACACTACTGAACAAATGATGAATGATGGAATGTTTAAAAGCTTTTTGTAGTTCATGTAGAATCAGACGAAGGAGACTCGTGTACAAAATACAGGTGGAAATGATAGCAACGCACGGCTTGTCACAGCCAAGCAGTTCAAAGAGTTGGGACCACCAGAATTTACGGGAAAGCCAATTCCGATTAAGGCAGAGACGTGGGTTAAACAAATTACAAAGATATTTGATGTCTTGGAATGCACGGAAGAACATAAGGTTCCATTCGCCACATTTATGTTTCATGGTGAGGTAGATTACTGGTGGTAATATGTAAAGCATACCCAGCATGCCGCACTCAACATGTCTTGGGAAACATTTTAGAAGCTGTTCAATGATAAGTACTTTCTTGAAAGTATTCGTCATATGCAGGAGGTAGCGTTTATCAGACTAGAACAAAATAACATGACTGTGTCTCAGTACAAGGCGAAGTTCGCAGAGTTATCCTGGTTTACACCTCATTTGGTGGAGAACGAGGAACGTATGACGAGGATGTTTCTGAGAGGTCTAAAACCCGAGATTCAGTAATATCTTATCTCTCATAAATTTTTTTTATATTCAGATGTTGTAAACAGGGCTCAATTATTAGAGCGAGATAATGAGTATGTTCAACCGAGGGATCACAACCAGGGTCATGCCGGTGGCAGCAGTCATCGGAGCAATGACAACCAGCGGGGAGGAAAATATTTGGACAAAAGCGGTAACCACTCTGGTGGTAATCGTGGCCATAAAAATAGAAGAAGTGAGTCGGGAGGAGATTTCAAGAAGAGAAGATACAACAATGATAACGTGAAGACGTCAGCACAAACATCAACTGTTTCTAGGGGAGGAGAACGAGCACCGGTCGTTTGTTACAAATGCGAGAAAGAGGGACATATTAGCCCAACCTACCCACAACAATCCAAGGTGTATTATAACTGTGGAAAGGAAGATCATATAGCTAGGGATTATCTTGTAGCGAAACCAAGTCCAGCGGGAATGGTGACTCTGAAGTCTATTTTGGAAAAGTCAAAGTCAGCGATTCCTGGTAGAGCGTTTGTCGTGATTGGCTAAAACGCGAAGAACCCGAACGAGGTGATCACAGGTAAGCTAATCATAAATTATTGCGAAGTTTATACCTTATTCGATACCGGTTCTACCTATTTTTTTTATCTCTCTTGCTTGTGCTCAACGTTTAAACTTGACTCCGGAGAAACTAGACTTTGACTTATCTGTTGAGACTCCGTTAGGAGAAACCTTCATTGCCTTTACTGTTTATAAATCTTGCTTGATCCAAGTTGGTACCATCACATTACCTGTCGACCTTATTTCTTTGAAAATACTTGCATTTGATGTGATTTTAGGGATTGATTGGTTAACTATTCATCATGCCAAAATTGATTGTTTTCGTAAGGTTGTTAGTTTTCATATTCCTAACCAACCTGTTATGCTAATTCAAGCACCCAAACCACTAAAGTCAATCACTGTCATATCAAGCCATAAAACTATTCGTTTATTGAAAAACGGATGTCAAGCTTTCTTAGCCCATGTCACGGACTTGAACAAAAACACGTCAGATTTGAATAATATTTTTATTGTTAGTGAATTTCCTGACGTATTTCCTGAAGAACTTCCCGGTCTACCCCCAGAACGTGAAGTTGAATTCTTTATTGACCTTGAACTTGGTACAAAGCCTATTTCTAAAACCCCATATCGAATGGCTCCTATTGAACTTTAGGAGTTAAAGGTCCAATTACAGGAGTTGTTAAACATCAGTTTCATTCGTCCTAGTACATCTCCTTGGGGTGCTCCTGTTTTATTCGTAAATAAGAAAGACGGGAGTATGCAACTTTGTATCTACTATCGGGAATTGAACCATGTCACCATTAATAATAGGTATCCGCTAGCATTGATGACCTGTTCGACCAGTTACAAGGAGCACAATTCTTTTTAAAGATCGATCTTCGTTCTGGATATCATCAGCTGAAGATTAAAATTGAGGATATTCCAAAGACTACCTTCAGAACTCGGTACAGGCATTATGAATTCTTAGTCATGTCTTTTGGATTGACTAATGCTCCTGCTGCTTTCATGGATATGATGAACCGTGTGTTCAAGGAATATTTGGATCAGTTCGTTGTTGTCTTTATTGATGACATCCTTATCTATTCCAAAAGTCGTGAAGATCATGAGCACCATTTAAAGCTGGTACTGCAAAGGCTTTGAGATAACAAGCTATATGCCAAGCTGAAGAAATGCGAGTTCTGGCTTGAGGAAGTAGCATTCCTTGGGCACGTGGTGTCAAAATATGGAGTATCTGTTGACCCGGCGAAGATTGAAGCCATACAAAGTTGGGAGCAACCGAAGCCGGTGACCGAAGTACGTAGTTTTCTGGGTTTAGCTGGTTATTATCGGTGATTTGTGGAAGGATTTTCTCAAATCGCTACTCCGTTAACTCAGCTGACTCGAAAAGATAAAAAATTCGGTTGGAGCGAGGAATGTGAGAAGAGTTTCCAAGAGCTCAAGAGGAGACTCATTTTAGCACCTGTTCTGACAATACCATCTGGTTCGGATGGATTTGTTATCTACAGCGATGCTTCAGGCAAAGGGCTAGGATGTGTTCTCATGCAACATGGGAAAGTCATATCCTATGCCTCGCGACAACTCAAAGAATATGAGAGGAATTATCCTACTCATGATCTAGAGTTGGCAGCAGTCGTTTTCGTATTGAAGATTTGGAGACACTACCTGTATGGGGATAAAATGGAGATCTATACAGATCATAAAAGCCTTAAATATTTCTTCACCCAAAAGGAACTCAACATGCGGCAACAATGTTGGCTTGAGCTGTTGAAAGATTACGATCATACCATCCAATACCATCCTGGAAAAATGAACGTAGTAGCCGACGCATTGAGTAAAAGATCATATGCAGGTACGAGTGTGATATTGTCAACGCAAAGGCCCATTTTGTATGACTTGCAAAGGATGGAGATAGAGTTAAAGGCTCCAAGTACCCACGTGATGATATCAAATATACGAGTAGAACCGACTTTAATCGATAAAGTTAAAGCTGCTCAAGCTACGGACCTGGAGCTGATGCGTATGAAGAAGAAAGTGCAAGAAGGTGCTATTCCAGAAGCAAGAATCGATGAAGAAGGAATACTTCGAGTCAACTCCAGACTTTGTGTTCCTAACGATTCTGACTTGAAGCATAGAATCATGATGGAGGTGCACAACACACCATTTACAATCCATCCTGGGAGTACCAAAATGTATCATGATCTTCGACATATATTTTGGTGGAGCACTATGAAGAGAGTGATCACGGAGTTTATCTCGAGGTGTTTAACTTGTCAACGTGTAAAGGCGGAGCATCAAGTGCCAAAGGGTCCATTGCAACCACTTGAGATTCTGAAATGAAAGTGGGAACACATTACCATGGATTTCGTTACGGGTCTTCCCAAGGTTTCTCAAGGCATAGATGCAATTTGGGTTAGTGTTGATAGATTAACCAAGTCTGCTCATTTCTTGCCTATACGGGAGACTTATTCCCTTGAACGTCTTGCTCGTATATACGTAAATGAGATTGTGAGATTGCATGGCATGTTAGTATCCATAGTTTCGGATCGTGACCCAAGATTCACTTCACGATTTTGGGTTAGCTTGTAGAAAGCTATGGGCACGGATTTACGATTCAGTTCGGCATACCATCCTAAAACGGACAGACAATCAGAAAGGACTATTCAAACTCTTGAAGATCTATTAAGACTCTGTGTCCTAGATTTCAAAGAGAGTTGGGATAAGTACTTGCCATTGGTGGAATTCTCCTACAATAACAGTTACCAAGCAAGTATAGACATGGCTCCATTCGAGGCGTTGTATGGAAGGAAATATCGTTCTCCAGTATGCTGGGACGAGGTGGGTGAAGCAACGTTGTTGGGACCAGAATTGGTACGCATAACTAGAGAGAAGATCCAAACGATTCGACAACGTATACAAACGGCACATGATCAACAAAAGAGTTATGCGGATCTTCATCGAAAGGACGTGAAATTTAATATTGGGGATCATGTATTGTTACGTGTTACACCATGGAAGGGAGTTACAAGATTTGGAAAGAGATGAAAGCTCAATCCATGATTTGTTGGTCCATTTGAAATTCTTGACCGAATAGGAAATGTGGCCTATCGACTCGCATTACCTCCAAGCATGTCTCATGTTCATAATGTTTTTCACGTATCTGTGCTTCGTAAATATGTGAAAGACCCGAACCACATTATTGAGTTAGAACCAGATGAGATAGCCGAAGATTTAACGTACGAAGAGGTAATTGTTAAGATCTTGGATAGGAAAGAGCATGTCCTACGCACCAAGGTTATACCACAAGTTAAGGTTTTGTGGAGGAACCATGCTATTGAAGAAATGACCTAGGAGTTGGAGTCAGAAATGAAAGCGAGGTATCCTCACCTTTTCAAAATACCAGGTACGTATGTCAATTTCGAGGACGAAATTTCATAAGGAGGGGAGGTTGTAAGACCTCAGCTTATTATAAATAAAATCAAATTTTCTCTAATTATTATGTTGAATAATAAGGTGTTAATTTGATATAATGCTTTGGTTATGGGTGAAATGTGCAAATTTTGCTAAATAAGCAAGTGGTTATAAAATATTCATTGTTGTCGGGGAATATTTATTTGGTCGTGGAATATTCTTTTTGTCGGGGAATATTCGTACGATGGCGCAGTCATTTGTGGGCCCCATAACGAAAAACGGTCGGATGAAGAAAACGACAAGTTTGTGTTTTTATAAATAACGGCGTAGTTGTTACCGTTAACACTGTTGGAATACCCGGTGGTTAAAATACAGTAATACGCGTGATTGCACAGTAGCACACGGTATTGCACAGTATTGATGAATTATTGATCCTTATGCAGATAATATTGTGACAATAATTGAATCAAATAACATGAGATACTATGTAGCAATTACTGTAGTAATAATTGAGTATAACTGAGTGACTTCTCACGTAAGCATCAATAATCAATACCGTGTGCTACTATGCAACCACGCGTATTACTGTACTTTTACCACCGGGTATTTCAACAGTTTAACGGTAAAACTTTCGTCGTTATTCTTATAAAAAGATATTTATGTCGTTTTCTAACTACGACAATACTTCTGTTGTGGGGTCCACCAATGATTGTGTCGTCGTACATATATTCCCTGTTAAAACGAATATTCCCCGACACAACGAATATTTTATATCAACTTGCTTACTTTGCAAAATTTTCAAATATCACCCTTAACTTTAACCTTTATTAATTTAACCATTTACTAAATAACATAATAATTATAAGAAAATTGAATACTTTCATTTCATAAAATTTAGGGGTCTTACAAATTCAGGAATTCTCAAAGAACCAAAAGGAGAATAATCTCACAAGTTTATTTATCAAAAGTTGTATATCTATTACATAAGCCATGTAATGTATTTATACTAAAAAAAATATGAAATCCTAATTTTATAAGAAATAAGAAATCAAAACCCTAATTCCTATAAGAAATAAGAATTTGAATGGAAATAGAAATCTTAGCTAACAAATCAATATGTAAATCAAATCCTACCTAACATAACTCCTAGATACAATAGAAATATAAAAGATATGGAAAATTCCCTAAAAACATGGAAAGAAATATAGTCAAATAGTCAAAGTCGCGTTGCCTCGAAAAATGCACCCAAAATCTATCGCCCTGGCGCGGGGCGCGCCGGCCTTGACCTATAAACGGCACGGGGCGCGATGCACCTCCTGAGTCTTCCTGGTACCCTGGCGCGGGGCATGCCAATTCCAACACTAAACTAGCGCGGGGGGCGCCGGTTGTCTAGAATTTGCCCCTCGATGTCTTTACGTCTCGAATTCAAATGTGGTTCTTTGTTCCGTGCATTGAAACCTTGTGATATCGTGTAATTGTTAATCCCTCGTTGAATTGAAACATAACTTTGTTGAAGATTAGGTAACACAAATGAACATGGATTTGATGACTTGGCTTGCGTTGATTTGGTTTCACTAAATAGATTGTATCTAGCAATTCCAAATCACATAATTGATCCTCCGCTCGCGGCCCACCTAAATTGAGCTCCAAATTAAGTATCTTTGAACATATTTTAGCCCAATTACTTGAAGTCATTTGTTGAACCATTAGAACTTGAGTTAAGCAATTGTCAAAAAATTCTGACCCGATCAGTTTGTTATTAGTTAATTAGAAGTTAGTATTATATTGGAGCTAGACTTATAGAATCTTACTTGATCCCCTCTCTAGCCTTTATTAAGATATAACAAAATAGCATGATAAAATATATCAGAAATGTAAGACCCCAACTTTTATAAATAAAGATGAATTTTCTATAAATATCATTTTTGAATATTATGGAGTTAATTTGATAAAATGTTATAGTTGTGGGTAATATTTATAAATTTTGCAAAGTACGCAAGTTGTTATATAATATTCGATTGGTCGAGGAATATTCGTTTTAACAGGGAATATTCGTACAACGGCACAATCATTGGTAGACCCCATAACGGAATTATTGTCAGATTGAGAAAACGACAAAAATATTTTATTAAAAAATAACGGCGAAAGTTTTACCATTGATACTGTTGAACTACTCGGTAGTAAAAGTACAGTAATACGTGTGGTTGCATAGTAGCACACAGTATTGATTATTAATGCTTATGTGAGAAGTCACTCAGTTTGATTCAATTATTGTCATTTAATAATATGAATTATTTAGCGATAATGACGTTTTGTTTTATTCGTATTATTAACGTAATAAAACAGAAACATCTTTTTATATAAAACAAAATACTTTATTAAAGTTATTCTATAAATAGAATATATTATATTTTATTTAAAATATTTTTCTTTAAATATGGACCGTCAGATTAAAGTAATCAATCTGGACCGTTCATGGATTAGTTACTATGCATTCTATTTTTCTATAAATAGCAGCTCATTCCTTCATTATTTCTTACGAATTCACTGAACTCTAGAGAGAGAAACTATAGAGAGAAACTATAGAGAGAGAGAAGAAGAGTATTCTACTACTTAACTACTTCCTTATTTCAGCTCTTCTTTAAAATGGTAAGGGGTGTTATTCTTTCTTATTCATGAAGAGAACTGTTGTTATTCCATTTCTTATTATTCTGTTGGAATAACCTGTATACGCGGTCTACCCTATACTTGGTGACATTCTTCTATTATTCTGTTAGAACATCCTGTCTGTGTGTTTTACACCGGACCTAGTTCCGTTTTTATTATTATTCTGTTGGAACATCCTGTCTGTGTGTTTTACACCGGACCTGGTTCCGTCTTGTTATTATTCTGTTGGAACATCCTGTCTGTGTGTTTTACACCAGACCTAGTTCCATTATTTATTATTCTGTCGGAATATCCTGTCTGTGCGTTTACGCCGGACCTGGTTTCATTATTTATTATTATGTTGGAATAACCTGTTTGTGCGGTCTATCGCATGCCGGGTGATTTCTTTTGTTATACTATTCTTTATTATACTCAGTTGGTTAAGTTTTGACTTCTATACTCTATGAAATTAGTGGAATATCCTTGATAATTGCGGTTCATCCAGTATCTTTTCATGAAAATATTCTTCTAAGTATTCTTGAATTTTACTCCACAAAGCAGTATCATGTTGACAATTTGGACGTTGTTAATTCTTGGATAAATTAATTCTTGAACTTATTTTATTGAATTCTTGTATCATTGTCATCATCCTCATGTTTAAAAAATGTTGAAAGTCATCTGTGGCCTGTAGTGCATAGATGGACTTGGTATGATTATGACCAGGGATTATTCGGTATCATCATGACCGCAATGTTACAAATGATGTGGTAAAAGTCCTCATTGGCCCGTAGTGCATTGATGGACAGTTGTTGGCATGATCATGACCATTAATGAATACATGAATATCCTTGGCTGTAGTGCAGGGGTGATTCGATGATGTGAATTATTTTATTAAGCTGAGTCACAGCGATCACAATGTTGAAAAATCTTTTAAATCATAAAAGTTAGTAGAGTTTATTTTCTACTTGACTCTTTTAATGGATTGCTTGTTCCACTGCAGCTAAACTTGATGTCTATTATATTTTATCTGTTTAACATTGTTGAAGGCTAATGATAATTTATTCTGCATTATCTTTGTCATAATATTTCTTACTGGGCTAGTTGAGCTCACCTTTTCTTTCACTGTTCTCTTTAGGAAATGAGAACGTAGCTGGGGCAAGTCGGGGAACGGAGTGATAGTCCGAATGATAGTATTAGTTAGTAGTCCTCACTATTCTATGTAATAGTGTGTTAATAAATGTAATGAGGACTCCTTTTGAGTATGAATACTCTCTAGAAGATAATATTTGTATTCAAACTCACAGTTTATATTTTGTCGTATTGTACACGACAGTTGTATTATTAAGTTGTATTTGTATTCTGTACTATGTATCTGACGACCCAAGATGGGTGATGTATACCTAATTTTTGGGGGCGTCACAGTTGGTATCAGAGCTTAGGGATATGATCCCTGGCTAGGATGTGAGAATAGAACTAGGAGGGGAGAGACGGGGAATTCCTTCGCTAGTATGGCCTACCTAAGTTTATTTGCATGGTATTTAATTGGTCGGTCATAATATAAGGATAATATATGACATATCAATTAACTTTTATTTTGTGGCAGTATCTGAAAATGGCATCTGAGAATGTTGAGAATAGCAATGGAGCACAGGCGACTGTTGATTCACCACATATCAATAATCAGGATAATGTGCATCAGGAAGGTGACAATCCTCATGCAAATAACAACACTGACCAGATGATGAATGATGGAATGTTCAGAAACTTTATGCAGTTCATGCAACAGCAGGCGAGATCGGCTCCTGTCCAAAATACAGGTGGAAACACTGAAAACTCTCGGACGGTCACCGCTAAACAGTTCAAGGAGCAGGGACCACCAGAGTTTAAGGGAGAGCCAAAATCACTTATAGCGGAAACATGGATAAAGCAGATTACCAAGATATTTGATGTCTTGGGATGCTCCGAGGAGCAAAAGGTTCCCTTTGCCGCCTTTATGTTGCGAGGAGAGGCAGATTACTGGTGGAAATCGATTAAGCGTACTCAACCTGCCGCACTGAAGATGTCTTGGGAGAAGTTCCAAGAGCTGTTCAATTACAAATACTTTCCCGAAAGTGTTCGTCACATGAAGGAGGTGGAGTTCATCAAATTGGAGCAGAATAATATGACCGTGTCGCAGTATGAGGCTAAATTTGCTGAGTTGTCTCGGTTTGCGTCCCACTTGGTGGATAATGAAGAGCGAATGACGCGAATATTTTTGCGAGGTTTGAAACCTGAGATACGTCAACATCTTATTTCTCATAAACTGTGTTTGTATTCAGATGTTGTGAATAGGGCTCAGTTAGTGGAGCGCGATAACGAGTCAACGCAATCAAAAGAGAGCAGTCAGCAAAATGACAATACCAGTGAGAGCAGTCATCGAAGCGGTGACAACAAGCGTGGAGAGAATCAACAGGCCAGAAATGGTAACCACTTCGGTGGTAATCAGGGCTAAAATAATAAGAATGGTTATTTCAAGAAGAGGAGATTCAACAATGATGGAAAGACGTCAGCACCAGCACCCGTTGTTAAGGAAGGAGAATGACCACCTATCATATGTTTCAAATGCGGAGGGGAGGGGCACATCAGTCCAAACTGCACGATATCGTCTAAAGCATGTTAAAATTGTGGAAGAGAATGTCATTTAGCTCGATTTTGTCGTTTACCAAAAACAAGTTCAGCCAAGATTGAGACACCAAATGCCGTCCCAGAAAAGTTAAAACCGGTAGTGCAAGGGAGAGCGTTTGTTGTGACCTCCCAGAAAGCAAGGAACCCGAATGAGGTCATCACGGGTAAGCTTATCATAAACTCTAACAAAGTCTATACTTTATTTGATACCGATTCTACCCATTCTTTTATTTCTCCTATTTGCGCTCATCGATTAAATTTGACTCCGGAGAAATTAGACTTTGATTTATCTATTGAAACTCCATTGGGAGAAACCTTCATTACATCCACGGTTTATAAGTCTTGTTTGGTTCAAGTTGGTACCCACACATTACCTGTCGATCTGATTTCATTAAAAATTCTTGCATTTGACGTGATTCTAGGGATTGATTGGTTAACTACTTATCATGCAAAAATTGATTATTTTCGTAAGGTTGTTAGCTTTCATATTCCTAATCGACCTATTATGCGAATTCAAGCAACCAAACCATTAAAATCAATCGCTGTCATCTCAAGCCATAAAGCTATTCGTTTATTGAAAAATGGATGTCAAGCTTTCTTAGCTCATGTCACGGATCTAAACAAAAATACGTCAGTTTTGAATGATATTTCTATTGTTAATAAATTCCCTGACGTATTCCCTGAAGAACTTTCTGGCCTACCCCCAGAGCGTGAAATTGAATTTTGTATCGACCTTGAACCCGGTACAAAACCGATTTCCAAAGCCCCATATCGAATGGCTCCTATTGAACTTCAGGAGTTAAAGATCCAACTGCAGGAATTGTTAGACATTGGCTTTATTCATCCTAGTACTTCTCCTTGGGGTGCTCCTGTGCTATTCGTGAAGAAGAAAGATGAAAGTATGCGACTTTGTATTGATTATCGGGAGTTGAATCATGTCACCATCAAAAACAGGTACCCATTGCCACGTATTGATGACCTGTTTGACCAGTTGCAAGGAGCACAATTCTTTTCAAAGATCGATCTTTTCTCTGGATATCATCATCTGAAGGTTAGAACTGAGAATATTCCAAAAACGGCTTTCAGAACTCGGTACGGGCATTATGAATTCCTAGTCATGTCCTTTGGATTGACTAATGCTCCTGCTGCCTTCATGGATATGATGAACTGGGTATTCAAGGAATATTTGGATCACTTTGTGGTCGTCTTTATTGATGACATCCTTATTTATTCCAAAAATCGTGAAGATCATGAGCAACACTTGAGGCTGGTACTCCAAAAGCTTCGTGAATACAAGCTTTATGCCAAGTTGAAGAAATGCGAGTTTTGGCTGGAGGAGGTAGCATTCCTTGGGCACGTAGTATCAAGTCGTGGAATATCGGTTGACCCGACAAAGATTGAAGCTATTCAAAACTGGGAGCAACCTAAATCAGTGACCGAAGTACGTAGCTTTCTTGGTTTAGCTGGTTATTATCGGAGATTCGTGGAAGGATTTTCTCAAATTGTTACTCCATTAACTCAGCTGACTCAGAAAGATACAAAGTTTGGTTGGAGCGAAGAATGTGAGCAGAGTTTTCAAGAACTCAAGAGGAGACACATTTCAGCACCTGTTCTAACAATACCATCTGGCTCGGAGGGATTTGTCATCTACAGTGATACTTCGAGCAAAGGGTTGGAATGCGTTCTCATGCAACATGAAAAAGTCATAGCCTATGCATCAAGACAACTCAAGGAATATGAGAGAAATTATCCTACTCATGATCTAGAGTTGGCAGCTGTTGTCTTTGCACTTAAAATTTGGAGGCATTACTTGTATGGGGAGAAGGTCTCATCTTTACAGATCATAAAAACCTCAAATATTTCTTCACTCAAAAGGAACTCAACATGCGACAATGACGTTTGCTTGAACTGTTGAAAGATTATGATCATACCATTCAATACCATCCTGGAAAAGCGAACGTGGTAGCTGACGCATTGAGTAGAAGATCATATGCAAGTACGAGTGCAATATTGTCAATACAAAGGCCCATTTTGTGTGACTTGCAAAGGATGGAGATAGAGTTAAAGACTCCAGGGACCCATGTGATGATGGCGAATATACGAGTAGAACCAACTTTAATCGATAAAGTTAAAGCTGCTCAAGCTACAGACCTGGAGCTGATGCGTATGAGGAAGAAAGTACAAGAAGGTGCTATGCCGGAAGCAAGAATCGATGAAGAAGGAATACTTCGAGTCAACTCCAGACTTTGTGTTCCTAACAACCCTGATTTAAAGTATGAAATCATGATGGAGGCGCACAACACACCGTTTGCAATCCATCCTGGAAGTACCAAAATGTATCATGATCTTCGTCATACATTTTGGTGGAGCAATATGAAGAGAGAGATAGCGCTGTTTATCTCAAGGTGTTTAACTTGTCAACGAGTCAAAGCGGAGCATCAAGTACCAAAAGGTCCATTGCAACCACTTGAAATTCCAGAATGGAAGTGGGAGCACATTACCATGGATTTCGTTACCGGTCTTCCTAAGGTTTCTCAAGGTATAGATGCGATTTGGGTCATTGTTGATAGATTGACCAAGTCTACTCATTTCTTACCGATACGAGAAACTTATACACTTGAACGTCTTGCTCGTATGTACATAAACGAGATTGTAAGACTGCATGGTATGCCAGTATCCATAGTTTCTGATCGAGACCCAAGATTCACTTCACGATTTTGGGTTCGTTTACAAAAAGCTATGGGCACAGATTTATGATTTAGTTCGGCATATCATCCTCAGACGGACGGACAATCAGAGAGGACTATTCAAACTCTAGAAGATTTATTAAGACTACGTGTCCTTGACTTCAAGGGAAGTTGGGACAAATTCTTACCATTGGTGGAGTTTTCCTACAACAACAGTTATCAAGCAAGTATTGGCATGGCTCCATTCGAAGCATTGTATGGAAGAAAATGTCGTTTTCCAGTATGCTGGGATGAGGTGGGTGAAGCAACGTTGTTGGGACCGGAGTTGGTACGTATGACTACAGAAAAGATTCAAACGATCCGACAACGTATAAAAACCTCACAAGATCGACAAAAGAGTTATGCTGATCTTCATCGAAAGGAAGTGGAATTTGATATAGGAGATCATGTGTTCTTATGTGTTTCTCCATGGAAAGGAGTTACGAGATTTGGAAAAAGAGGAAAGCTCAATCCTCGATTCATCGGTCCATTTTTAATCCTCGATCGAGTAGGAACTGTGGCTTATAGACTCACTTTACCGCCAAGTATGTCTCATGTTCATAACGTTTTTCACATATCCATGTTACGCAAATATGTGGAAGACCCGAACCACATTATTGAGTTAGAACCGGACGAAATAGCAGAAGATTTGACGTATGAAGAAGTTCCTGTTCAAATCTTGGATAAGAAGGAACATATTCTACACTCCAAGGTTATACCTCAAGTCAAAGTTTTGTGGAGAAACCACGATGTTGAGGAAATGGCTTGGGAGTTAGAATCTGAAATGAAATCAAGGTATCCTTACCTCTTCGACATATCAGGTACGTACCCTAATTACGAGGACGAAATTTCATAAGAAGGGGAGGTTGTAAGACCCCAACTTTTATAAATAAAGATGAATTTTCTATAAATATAATTTTTGAATATTATGGAGTTAATTTGATATAATGTTATAGTTGTGGGTAATATTTATAAATTTTGCAAAGTACGCAAGTTGTTATATAATATTCGATTGGTCGGGAAATATTCATTTTAACAGGGAATATTCGTACAACGGCACAATCATTGGTGGACCCCACAACGGAATTATTGTCGGATTGAGAAAACGACAAAAATATTTTATTAAAAAATAACGGCGGAAGTTTTACCATTGATACTGTTGAACTACTCGATAGTAAAAGTACAGTAATACGTGTAGTTGCATAGTAGCACACGGTATTAATTATTAATGCTTATGTGAGAAGTCACTCAGTTTGATTCAATTATTGTCAGTTAATAATATGAATTATTTAGCGATAATGACGTTTTGTTTTATTCGTATTATTAACGTAATAAAACAGAAACATCTTTTTATATAAAACAAAATACTTTATTAAAGTTATTCTATAAATAGAATATATTATATTTTATTTAAAAGATTTTTCTTTAAATATGGACCGTCAGATTAAAGTAATCAATCTGGACCGTTCATGGATTAGTTACTATGCATTCTATTTTTCTATAAATAGCAGCTCATTCCTTCATTATTTCTTACGAATTCACTGAACTCTAGAGAGAGAAACTATAGAGAGAAACTATAGAGAGAGAGAAGAAGAGTATTCTACTACTTAACTACTTCCTTATTTCAGCTCTTCTTTAAAACGGTAAGGGGTGTTATTCTTTCTTATTCATGAAGAGAACTGTTGTTATTCCATTTCTTATTATTCTGTTGGAATAACCTGTATACGCGGTCTACCCTATACTTGGTGACATTCTTTTATTATTCTGTTGGAACATCCTGTCTGTGTGTTTTACACCGAACCTGGTTCTGTTTTTATTATTATTCTGTTGGAACATCCTGTCTGTGTGTTTTACACCGGACCTGGTTCCGTCTTGTTATTATTCTGTTGGAACATCCTGTCTGTATGTTTTACACCGGACCTGGTTCCATTATTTATTATTCTGTCGGAATATCCTGTCTGTGCGTTTACGCCGGACCTGGTTCCATTATTTATTATTATGTTAGAATAACCTGTCTGTGCGGTCTATCGCATGCCGGGTGATTTCTTTTGTTATACCATTCTTTATTATACTCAGTTGGTTAAGTTTTGACTTCTATACTCCATGAAATTAGTGGAATATCCTTGATAATTGCGGTTCATCCAGTATCTTTTCATGAAAATATTCTTCTAAGTATTCTTGAATTTTACTCCACAAAGCAGTATCATGTTGACAATTTAGACGTTGTTAATTCTTGGATAAATTAATTCTTGAACTTGTTTTATTGAATTCTTATATCATTGTCATCATCCTCATGTTTAAAAAATGTTGAAAGTCATCTGTGGCCTGTAGTGCATAGATGGACTTGGTATGATTATGACCAGGGATTATTCGGTATAATCATGACCGTAATGTTACAAATGATGTGGTAAAAGTCCTCATTGGCCCGTAGTGCATTGATGGACAGTTGTTGGCATAATCATGACCATTAATGAATACACGAATATCCTTGGCCGTAGTGCAGGGGTGATTCGATGATGTGAATTATTTTATTAAGCTGAGTCCCAACGATCACAATGTTGAAAAACCTTTTAAATCATAAAAGATAGTAGAGTTTATTTTTTACTTGACTCTTTGAATGGATTGCTTGTTCCGCTGCAGTTAAACTTGATGTCTATTATATTTTATCAGTTTAACATTGTTGAAGGCTAATGATAATTTATTCTGGATTATCTTAGTCATAATATTTCTTACTGGGCTAGTTGAGCTCACCCTTTCTTTCACTGTTCTCTTCAGGAAATGAGAACGTAGCTGGGGCAAGTCGGGGAACGGAGTGATGGTCCGAATGATAGTATTAGTTAGTAGTCCCCACTATTCTATGTAATAGTGTGTTAATAAATGTAATGAGGACTCCTTTTGAGTATGAATACTCTCTAGAAGATAATATTTGTATTCAAACTCACAGTTTATGTTTTGTCGTATTGTACACGACAGTTGTATTAGTAAGTTGTATTTGTATTCTATACTATGTATCTGACGACCCAAGATGGGTGATGTATACCTAATTTTGGGGGCGTCACAAGAAAAGTTTTCAATTATCCTGATAATTATCAGGGAGTTGAGTACTTTGTATATTCTATCACTTTGCAGTATTTTGAGCTCACACTAAGAAAAATATGTGATATCAAAATAAAGGTCATATGGAGGAAGATCGGGAGGAAGAAAAATGCATCATCAGAATAAGCAAAAAAAATTCATTGTACTACAACCGAACACGAGGTATGTAATATATTATTTTGATTAAGCTAAATTATGAGAAATATCTTGAAATAATAATTTTTAAAATAAAAATTATTAATTTATTTGTAAATCATTTCCTACAAAAACATGCATAATCTAAATAATAAGTAATTTACTTTTTTGGCCTATATAGTAAACAATGAATTAAAACCATCAAGTCCCTTTAAAATCTTGTAATTCTCGACGGTATAAAAATCATTCACAAATCTCAATCAATCGATCAATTGATTTACTAAAGTATTAGCAGCTTATTATGGACTGAAGCAAATATTCATTTACTAATTTAAGGGATCATACTGCTAAAGTTTAGTTCATAAAAGATTCAATCAATCAATTAATTTACATTTTGTTATTATTGTTATGAAACAATATAATATTCAAATCTTATTCGAAATTGATTTCTTTCAATAAAAATAATGGAAATATACAGCTTAACTTGAGAAGAATTTAAATAATGGATAGCTTCGATTTATACTAACAGAGATTAAAACAATGGGCATCTTTAATATGGAATCAATTGAATCAATTAAATAACTTTAATTATGAAATTAATTATATATCTTTAATTATGAAAGGAAGTACTCAATTTATTAAATCATTTTCCAAATCGAATGAGCAACATTAATATTGAATCAATGAGCTCCAATTAAGTTGACAGTACCTTTATTTATGGAATCAACCTCTTTTATTATGGAAAAAAGGTATCAACTAATTTGACCATTTATCAAACGAATCGGCAGCTTATTTAAATCAGAGATATGAAAGATAATGTATCTTTTTAAGAACTTATTTACTAAACAACTCAATCAATTATGAGAAGTACTAAAAATCAACATTTAAAAAACATTTCTATATTTATTTTGAAATCCAATTTATTCAAATTTTTCCTCACTAATTAGCTTTCCAAAAATAACTCCAATTATTTGATCCATGCTAATTGATTCTACAATTATGAAAATTGATTTTCTTAATCAATTTATAAAAAACTCAATTAGTTAATAAATTATGGAAAACTCAAATAATGAATAATCTCATCCCAAGATATATGGTAACATATTTTTTCTGATTTCAAATTAGTTCTTTTAATTATGGGAAAGTTTCAAAATTAGACTCCAGTTAGTTAATATTTGATCCTTATTAGTTTTGAAAGCTTAATTAAATATTTTCATAATTAATAACCACTTTAATTTATTCCATAATATTAATTATCCACTTCCATAATTTTTTAAATACAATGCAAATCCTATAGGCTTGATTGAGAAATAATTTTTTAAATACATTTATTTTCTAATGACTCAAGCAAATCTTCAATCATTTAAGGGAGTGTATTCAATTAAGATTTTTAAAGATTTTTAAAGACTTTAAAAGTTTGGTTGTATTCAATCAAAATATTTAAAGAGTTTTAAAAAATTTAGTGGTATTCAATTACAACTTTTTTAATGTCTTTAAAAGTTAGGTGATATTGAATTAAGATTTTTATAAAGTTTATAAAAGTATTTTGGTATTCAAAAAGTCATAGATTTTAAAGATTTCTATCAAATGTTAGAGTTTGACAGACTTTAGAAGAAAAATTATAACTATCAACCTATATCCAAAGTCTTGCCTCATCTCTAAAGATTTCGAAAGACTTCCAAATAAACACAAAGGTGGATAAAACTAGTTATTAATTGGACTTTGACTTTTATTGGGTCAAATTAGTTATTTATTTTATATGGGCTAATAAATATTAATATGTAATGGATAAATAATTTGATAAAATTTGGGCCATAAAAATAATTAGATTTATTATAAGAGAATTAACTGTTGGATTAATTTTTATTAATCTTAATTGGGACCACACATGTATATTATTAATGTGTATTATCATGTATAAGTTTAAATTTAAGTGATCTAATTAAGTTTTTAAGTAAGCTTAAGGGTATGCTTGTCATGGAATTAATGTGTAGAGATCAGATTTGTATTTTTTAAATTGATGAGGGGCCAATTCAAAAATACTAAAAGATAATAACTGTCATTTAGCAGTTTTTTCACACGATAGTTTTCTTTATAATGGGGTCATGGTCCCCAATTGAGCGTATGTTTTATCTCTTCATTGTTTTCTCTGTATTCCCATCAACAGAGAAATTCACTTCTAAAATACGCATCAATTGGAAGATCTCAACCCGTTTGATCAAACAATATTATGTAATTGGTACACTTTCGTTATGCTCTTTCTTCTTCTTTTGTTTCAATATGGGTTATATTTATAAACATGCTTAATTTCTGTAATTAAATTTTCTGCAATACATGTTTAGTTTCAGTAATTAATTTTAACATTAACAAGATATATTAATAAGTAAACAAATAACTAAGCCTAATCTGAATTGGTGAGGGAAAAAGTAGTCGTTCGAAAGCTTCCTGTGACAACCCCAAAATAGGTCCATTCTATCCAACCTATTCTGAGTCGCCAAATACATGGTACAGAAAACAACTACAACTTTATTACAACAATTGTCGTGCAAAATACAACAACACATATGCTGTGAGTTTGGATACAAATATATACCAAGTGTGACTCATGTTTCAACCGTGGACATCACCTCACAATGACACCTTACATAAAGGTATAGTCAAAAACTGTTTTAGAAATTAGAATATTTGGGAAGTGCTCAAGAAAACCTTCGTACATGGGAGGCCATGTGTCTAGGTTATGATAGATATCATATGACCACATAATTATCCTTGGTTGACCCAATAGACCTCAAAGAAAAATGAGAAGATTACTATCATATTCTTCCCAATAGTGAGTCTTCTCTTGACATATCATTATCTCTACTGTCTCTAATTGAGAATTATACTTCAAACAAACACCAAGATTATATAGGTAGTGCTCGTATATATACTCAGCAAGTGGATGAGCACATCTCTGTCTTATGATGACACGAGGTTGTATGTCGTTAAACATCTTGTATGATAGTGGCAAAACACCCTTCCAACGTTGGGTACACCTTACCCTATTGGATTCACCAAATAAAACTACTAAATGAACTTTTCTATACTGCTTCGGGAGAATATCCATAGCTAGAGACCACCGTTCTATTTTCCCGTTACCCTCGCTCGACCCAGCTATACTCTTATTACCTAAAAGGAATTGTGAAGCAAAAGGATGAGCACAACTAGCTCAGTAAAGAATATCATGACTAAAGATAATTAAATTATTAATAGCCTTCATTAGTAATAAATCAGAGATTTAGAACATTTGGTATATAATAAAATTTTTTAACCATAGTTGCAGCAGAACGAGCAATCCATTAGAAGAGTCAAATAGACTATAAAGTCTATTATCTTCTCCACGTTAAAAATCCACCAACAATGTTTTATCCCTGTAACATCATTCAACAGTTCCTTTCCACAATCATATTAATAACTCATAATCATAATTGTGATTCTAAATTTTTCTTCGCACCCAGGACGAAGAATATTTTCATCACCTGTTTTTACCTGAAACATCAAAGATCATGGTTATACCAAATCACAGTTCCTGTTCATAATCATACTAATAAATCCATCTTTGCACTACGGCCAAAGATATTCAACAACAGTTCATCTTTGCACTACAGGCCAAAGATATTCATCAACAGACCATCTTTGCACTACAGGCCAAAGATATTTATCAACAGACCATCTTTGCACTACAGGCCAAAGATACTCCTCAACAGTTCATATGTGCACTACAGGCCAAATATATTCATATATCAAAGAAATATATAATCATTTCAGAATTTATATAAACAATAATTATAACCATGTTGATCATTTCACGTTTGCACTTAAGCTAAAGATATTCAATTATAAATTCAATGGTCATGATCATACCAGTCAACAATTCAACTTTGCACTACTAGCCAAAGAGAACCCATAGTCATGATCATACCAATAATTTACCCATCTTTACACTCAAGTGAAAGAGAATTTCAACATCAAGATTATAAAAATGTTATATATGATAATAAAAACAATATGATCAAAATATGGACTTAATTTTAAGAGCAATATTCATAAATTAATTATAATTTGGTTAGAAAAAGAAATCAATTTTGTCGTGAATAGTAACATGTGAATAGTAACTCGTGAATAGTAACTCATGAATAGTAACTCATGAATAGTAACCCCGACATAAAAAAGGTAGAAATTCTACAATAATATACATACCAATATTTCGGTATAATGATATTGAAAGAATAATATTTCTTAAGCTTATAAACAATTTATTTAAATTGTTTACACTTTACTAATTAATGCATTTAATCATCATAAAATGCCAAACTCATAAAATTTCATTACCAATAACCAAAACCCTCATCAAAAATCTGTATATACCTCATATAGGATTCTCAAGCCATAAAATCCTATTTTTCAATTTTTTTACTTCACACAACATATTTAATTCATTTTCTCATAACAAGTCTATTTTCATAAAAAATACCAAATCAGTTCCAAAAATACTTTTGTTCTGGGATTTAGCAGAATATAGTTCCATATTGAACATATATTTTTCTCAGAATTTTTAAAATTCATTTACTATTTTTCATATGGCCAAAACTGTCGAATATTTAGACATTTATCATAAATTGTACTTTTATCCAAAAATTCCAAAACTCACAGAGTATACTAATATTATATAGATATACTGCTAATAAAAATTTCATCAATTTTGGAGTTAACCACAAGGAGTTATAAGCGGTTACTTTTAAAATAGTCTTTTCCCGTAAAATTCATAACTCATAATTTATACGTCCAAAAATCACCATTTTTGGACACAATTAATAAAACTCATCAAAATATCATTTCAAATTTTTTCAGAATTTTCTGAAGGTCAGAAGAAGTACGAACTGAAAAACATAATAACCCTTAAAATCCCTTACTATCCCTTACCTCAAAAGAGCAGTACTTCTGATCGGTATAAGGCTGAAGGAAACTTGCACTGATGAATAGAAACTCACATAGTATCTAAATACTCACAAAATACACTCAATAATCTAGAGAGAGAAAGAGAGAAAACTTATAAATTCTGGTGTGATTTTCAATTCTAACTTAGCCCTCTATTTATAGGAAAATGTTAGCACGCCGAAGCAGACTTAACCTGCAACCTGATGGATTTACCTGCTACTATTCCCACCCACCACATTTGAATAAAAATCTCAGCACATTTCTTCACCAACCAAGAGTGGGGCCCACCAATTCTAGAATTTTCCACCAAAATGATTAACTCCGAAAATTCAACAATTTCTGAATCAGTCATCTCGTAAAATTCATAACAAATTATACGTTCATTTTTAACGGTTTAAAATTTGTGGACATATACTGAACTTATATATGTATAACATATCTAAATATTACCACGATCCAACGGTCGGATTAAAAATTATAACCCTCGCAAAATATCTCAAAAACCCAATTTGATTTTCAATACCTCCGTTCCGACAAAAATATAAATAAAACACCTCAACATTAACTCCTTCATTTTTAACCACAAAAATATATCTCTCATTTATAACCACATAAAATAAATATTTCCTTATCATATGAATCAATAATTAATTATTCACAGATAATATTGCAGAATCACATTTATGACAACCAGGTCGTTCCCAGGAAAGAGGAGGCTTTCCAATAAGGATTTATCCTTATTGGCGCGCAATTAGGTGACCAAACCTCTCCTTAGACAGAACTTCCTAGACATTACCAATAATGTTATCTAATAATATTATTCAAATAATATGAATTATTGATCTGATAATGGAAAATACTATGCAGTGACAATTATTGAACAATAATAATATAAAATTTTAATGTAGCAATTATTGAATCAATAAAATAAAATATTGAACAGTAATTATTGTAACAATTATTGAGTAGTGCCTTCTTTATCCGACAGTTATTCGTTATGGGGCCCACAAATAGCTGCGCCGTCATACGAATATTCCCCGACAGAAAGAATATTCCACGACCAAACAAATATTCCCCGACAACAATGATTATTTTATAACCACTTGCTTATTTTGAAAAAAAAAAATCACATTTCACCCATAACTTTAAATTTTTATCAATTTAACCATTTACTGAATAGTAATTATAAGAAAAATTGAATACTTTTATTTCATAAAATTCGGGGTCTTACACTTTCAATAGAAAGAGGAAAGAGATTTGTTCAATAAATGTGAGATAAAATCATAAAACTCTCATGTCAATTGTAAAGATTATGTATTATAATATATGAAAATAGAAAATATATGATATGTATGTGTATATTTTTTTTTTGTTTTCTGATATTTTAAACAAAGAAAATCACTGTTAATTTTTGAGACGTCCTCCATATTCGTCTTCAAGTGTCTTTGGTGTATCATAGTGAAATAATGTAACATGTGGTTGTATTCTAAAATGACAAATTGATAGAATCGTTATCTTTCCCTTATAAAAAAGGGAAAAACGCACTGCTTTGATATATGTTAGACGCATAAAAAAGGCCCACACAATCAAACAAAATTAACAGCAGTTAAGATGGAAAATTGGGTTGACAGAATCACACAATCAACATATATATATATATATATATATATATATATATATATATATATATATATATATTAGTAAAACAATCAATTATTAGTAAAAAGTGTACGCATGTGCATAAAGTATATATAGCTCAATGAAAAGTGAGTTTAATTTTTGTATTGCGTCTGTAGTTTCTAAAGTTTTATTGGTATCCGAGTATCCAAATGTATCATGAAATGAGTAGAATAATGTGAACGCTTTCAACATAAATAAAATCTCATGGCACAATAATATAATGAGATTTACTCTAGTTCATGAAAAAAGAGGGAGATGTTATACACATGAGCTAATTAACAATTAATACAAGTTGCAAGATATATTAGAAGTATACAAAAGTCTATAACAATCTTGATAAAAAGTTTTTAAAATTCTGTTACTTATTTCATGGAGTCTATAAAAGTCATTGTAAAAAATTCTTTAAAGTTTGTGAAAGTTATTAAAATCCCACAAATTCTACAAAAGTTCGTCACTTAAAAAAAGTCTTTAAAAATCTTAATTGAATATACCTCCCATAATAAATCAAAGTTTCAAAAAATCTTTTGTTGTCTCATTAATATCTTGTACATGTATGAGTAAATATTTAGTACAATGATAAAGTCATCATCAAAACCTAACGTTGAAATATTAGCAAGTTAACACCAACCCATCCCCTAAGCTTCTATAAATTCTCTTGCAAAGCAAACAAAATCAAGATCATTACATGCATGCCATATATATAACCACCCACCAAGAAAATGAAGACTTATTCTCCCTTATTCCTCTCTTCCCTCTTTCTCCTAGCCTTTTCCCCCGTCCACAGCACAGCCCAAAATCTCATCCGAACCACCTGCAAAACCTGCTCACAACAGGATCCAAACGTCCCCTACAATTTCTGCACAACTTCCCTGCTAGCAGCGCCGGCCAGCCGGTGTGCTAGCCTCAGAGACCTTGGAACGATCTCCATTAGATTAACTCGATACAACTTGACAGACACAAGGTGCTACATCAAACACTTGTTGAAAAATAACGAAACTAATACGTTCGTTAGGGCGGGTTTGAACGATTGTTTTGAACTTTACTCGGATGCAATTCCTTCCATCAAACAAGCCATTAAATATTACAATGCTAAACGCTACGTTGATGCTAATGTACAAATAAGTTCGGTTATAGATGCTGCAAGTACCTGTGAAGACGGATTTAAGGAGCGAAAAGGGATAGTTTCACCATTAACGAACAGAAATAACGATACGTTTAAGTTGTCTGCAATGGTTCTTTCCATTATGCATATTCTTCAAACTGGCGTAAACTGATCTTTCTGTTCATTACAATGCTCATAATTTGTTCTACTTTTTTCTTTTTTATTTCTAAACCTGTGTTGTTAATGCTAAATAATTTTTGTGCGTAATATATTCAACGATATTAATTTGTGTCTATATATTTTACAAATTATTCGTTTAATCTGATGATTATAGGGTAACATGCATGCAGCAAGAAGATTTTTGAAGTTTTGTTAGAAATTAAGCAACTTTGATGGAAATAAGAGTGACTTCTAATTGATGTTTGTTTTAGAGTTAAGGGGTAAACAAATTGTAAACTTCTAGATAATATATAGTTGGAAAAATATGCAAGCAAACTTATTACTCCCTCCGTCCTTAATTATTTGACGTTTTAGAGTTTTACATTTATCCCTAATTATTTGACGTTTGTTCATATGCAGGAGAATTAATGACAATTTTTTCAAAATTACCTCTTATTACTCTGTCTATTTTTTTTGATACTTTTAACTCTCCCTCTCCTTATCTCAACAAAACTCTCCTTATCCCAACAAAACTAGGGATGGATGGAGAGAGCGACCAATGAGTAAATGTGGCATGAGAGTTTTTTTAGGAGATAATTATGAAAAAATGTGTGAGAGAGAGTATGAATAACTATGATAAATGATGATTTAAGAGTATTATAGACAATTGAATACTATATTTAATACTTATCAATTATTATATTAATTCTTGTGTCCACCACTAAAACGTCAAATAATTAGAGACGGAGAGAGTATTACAAGAGAAATTTTGGCAAGTAGGTAACACCTTTATTTGAGAGTTCAATACAAGGAAATTAGCAATATGTTTGGATGAATAAAAAGAGAAAAGTAGAGTAGGGAAAGTTTACTTTCTCTCCTACATATGTTTGGAATTAAAAGAGAAGAAGAGAATAGAATAGATGGAAATGATCCAACATTATAAGCATGTTTCGAGAAATAGGATATTAAAAAGTTTTATTAAATAAATGGAAGTTTTGTGTACAAAATGTACACATCTTTTCTTTCCAATTCTCTCGGGTTTTTTTTTTGTTAATTTAACCCACTTGAACCCCTAACCTCATAGTTATCACGGGTTGAGTAATACTACTCGGGCCAAAGGCCTTCCGTAATTCTCTTCTCTTCTTTTTGCTGCTTATTAAACACGTTAACGCGAAAATTTTTTAATTTTCTTTTCTTTTCTCCTCTCTTCCCTCCATGAATTAACCTACCAAACAATGTGCAAATGCAGATAGATATGGTGTTCAGTATCTATCCGTCATGGTCATATTGTCATATCAGCATCATATCAAGGGAGTCATCACTCAATGAATTTATAAATAAATGATCAATCATGATAAGACTACCAATACTTTACGCTCATCATTTATTATGAAAGTTTTCTTTGTCGATCAAATTCTTCCAACTATAGGTTGCCATAAAGAGAATGAGATCATGATTTGACTTTGTTTTTCTTGATAAGTAACCAACTTCATCATGTGCTATGACATACTAATGATTACACCATAAATTCCGAGTCATCACGCACTATGACAAACAGACTAATGATTACACCATAAACTCCTGACACATGTTGTTTGGAGAGATGGCTTGTAAGGATCATTGCATTCGGTGAACGTTGAACTCTGACCTAAGGTGCATCAAATTTTTTAGAAAATTTTTGCAACGAAACTTTAATGTAATGTTTAGATCGAGAGAATGGAATAAAAGAATGAATTAATGAAATAAAAATAGTGTATTTGAAATTATTTTGGAGGATAAATCATTTCAATAGAATGAAAATTCATTTCATTCCCTTGTTTTCTTATTTCATACGAAGAATGTGGAATAAAATACATTCCAATAGAATGGATATCAATACCTTATATATAAAAGCAACAAAGGCGATCCTTTCAATTGGAAAACTCACTGAGTTAACTCTTGATTAATTAAGAGTTGACTCGGTCAATTGGAAAACTATCGACTCCATCCTTCGACAAAACTCTTCAGATTTCCTCTCTTCCTCTTCCTCTTCCTCCGTCTTCTCAATTAACCCATTCCTTTTTTTTTTATCTTTCTTGAGCAGGCTAACAATCGCTCATCTTATGTATTATTTTTTCTAATTTCATCTCCTTCTTCTTAATTATATTCAATTGCTCTTCCTATCGATCGCGTCTTCCTCTTCCCAATTGTTTACGAAATTTCTCCGTTTTGGGAATGAAATAGATGCTTATTGTGATCATCTTCTCTCCGGCGAATCTGGGATTCAACCCATCAACCGATTTGATGCCTCCAAGTTCCCAACTCAATTTGGTGGCCAGATTTGTGGGTATTCGTCGGAATATATAAAAACACATCTTCTTGGACATCTCTCAATTTTAGCGATCCCATCTCAATCTCATCGTCAGATACCCACTCTTTATGCAGTTATTGAGGTATGTTATTATGCAGTAACTATCGTTCCTTTTTGTTCTTTATTGTTGTTGCATCTTGACTTAGTTTTTTTTGGCAAACTTGGGAGATCTAATATGCAGGGATATGGTAACAGCAGAACTTCTATCTCCAGTCAGGATTTTCATGGGCTTTATAGTAGTCGTAAGGGTATGGGTTACAGTGGAGGTATGTTTTATGAATCTTCTTATTGGATATACTCACGATGTGTCACAATCGATATTTTATTGATTCAAATAGAAAGTGAAATGTGAGTGATGTTTATGGAATGTACTCTTCTAGCTTTAGTAGTGATTACATGTCTAACACTGGTGATGTATGATTTCGTTTCTGATTTCTGAAAATTTTATTTTCCGAGGCTTTTAGCGTCCAGTATTTATTTGTTATCATGTGAGCCTTTATTCTACTGTTACTGAAGGTAGGCGATAGCTCTAACTCATCGTTGTATTCCAATCGTTGCTTGGGTGGAAGTAGTTACATGAGAAGCGATGGTAGTTCTGGATCATACTATTGAGGTACACCCTACATCTTGGTCTCAGAAAGTCAAGGGAACAGAGGTTAAAGTTTTGGCCTCTTAAGATATCAATTGCTGAGAAGTTGAAGCTTACCAAGTAAAAGGTGAGGTTTTATTTGATTTTAAGGTTGGATTCAATTTTTCTCCCTGAACTAAACTTACACATTACATGTTTGATGAAATGACATAGAGAGGTCGTACATAGTCATTGTAGCGAATCGCATTTTCTTGAGTAAATAAAATAAGGATTTATTGGAATAAATTTTTATTTTTATTTAAATGTGTTATTATACTGCATATACTATTACGTGCAGTATAATATATGTGGATATCGCGATGTGATATGATAAGTATAATAATTAATATTTATTATATTTAATAAATTGTGAGAAGCATTTTATGATGAAAAAGAAATCAAACTATTAAAATATTTGGTCTATTGTATCGCTTATATAAAATTATTTGCGGTAAATAAAATATGGGAACAAGACGTGATAAATATATCTAATTATATTTGTTACGTGAATATGTGAATAGTTGGTCAATATGAGTTACCAAGCAAAATGAAAACTAAAGTTCTACCCTATGATATACGATTATACTCAATTCATGAAATACCATATGTATTCACCTTGAATACTTAGGTTACGAAGAAAATTATGCAGTATACTTATAGCAAGAAAGAAGAAGAGGAATGTAAACTAAAATCATATAAGGGTTATGAGCTGGGATTATGTAAAATCCTATAAAAGAAAGAAATGACTATTGTAAAAACATGGATGAGTTATTTGAAAAATGTATAGAAATATCTCAAATATGGAAATATAAACTAAAAACATGATCACTGTGATTATATGATATTTTATTGAGCAAGTATTCTAGAATTATTCATATATGGACAGGTTCTCTAAATTCTGAACTGTCTTTCATTATTTATGAATAATAAAAGGTTAAATAACCTTTTTATTCCAATCAGCTTCAAAAGATTGGGCCATGTATTTTCATGTATATCAAATGGAATTTAATAAGCATGAACAGATCACAAGGAAGTCTAAGCCATTTGTTCTGGCCAGACACAGATGTAAAATATTTCAATTTCTTTATAATAAATCTTGAAATATTATTATACCGTGATTTAAGCTATTCAGCTATATTGTTATAGTTTGGATTCCAGATTGAGAATGAACAAACCCTGAAAGGGGATATTTTTATTGCACTCTGGGAGTGGTGACGTTGAACATGAAAATTGTTCTGGATAAGATAATATTGATCAATACAGGGCATAAAGGGCTGATCACCCACCATGCCCATAAGTTAAGACGGTTCACAGATAAACTTTTGATTAAACCTTTTCAAGTAAAAGAAAAAGTATCTTCATGGTCTTATGACCTCTCAGTTATTCAATATTGTTATGATATTCCAGAAATTTGAATAATTCAAGATTTATTTGCTTTATAGTTTTGATTCACTGTCAAAACATGCTTCAAAGAAAACATTTATTAATTTTTGAGTCATTAAAGAATGCTATTACTTGGTAAGCAATTTAATGCTTATACTTTCTTTGTTATAAATGTTTTCAGCTGAGCAAACTCAAGTAGAAGGGTCTAGTAGAGACAAAGGCAAAAGAAAAGCTACAGAATAGTTGTAATATGATGTAATAGATAGTTTATATGTTTGTAAATATTAAACTATCATGTAATAAGCACTTAAAGGTCTACGTACCTGGGATTAGAAGAACTTTAATGTCATAACGTTATTAAGTTTGATTTTATAATATATTGTATGTTTGATATCGTGAAGCAATGAATAAGGGTTTCAAGTACCCGAATTTGGGGGCGTCACAGTCATTTTAGCCTTCAATTAGACAAATTAGCTCAAAGAAGAGTGCATCATTTTAAGGAGACTTTTTTTGCTTGTAAAGAAGCTTTTCATATTAGCAATTTTCAATTTTTTCTTGATCAAGTATAACATAAACTATTTGTATAATGATGATTTCATTGGTTTGAATTATGAATAATTTATTGGACTTATACGAGCATTGACATTTCATTATTGTGACGCCCCCAAAATTAGGTATACATCACCCATCTTGAGTCGTCAGATACATAGTACAGAATACAAATACAACTTAATAATACAACTGTCGTGTACAATACGACAAAACATAAACTGTGAGTTTGAATACAAATATTATCTTCTAGAGAGTATTCATACTCAAAAGGAGTCCTCATTACATTTATTAACACACCATTATATAGAATAGTGAGGACTACTAACTAATACTATTCTTCGGACCATCACTCCGTTCCCCGACTTGCCCCAGCTACGTTCTCATTTCCTGAAGAGAACAGTGAAAGAAAGGGTGAGCTCAACTAGCCCAGTAAGAAATATTATGACTAAGATAATGCAGAATAAATTATCATTAGCCTTCAACAATGTTAAACTGATAAAATATAATAGACATCAAGTTTAACTGTAGCGGAACAAGCAATCCATTAAAAGAGTCAAGTAGAAAATAAACTCTACTATCTTTTATGATTTAAAAAGTTTTTCAACACTGTAATCGCTGAGACTCAGCTTAATAAAATAATCCACATCATCGAATCACCCCTGCACTACGGCCAAGGATATTCGTGTATTCATTAATGGTCATGATCATGCCAACAACTGTCCATCAATGCACTACGGGCCAATGAGGACTTTTACCACATCATTTGTAACATTACGGTCATGATTATACCGAATAATCCCTGGTCATAATCATACCAAGTCCATCTATGCACTACAGGCCACAGATGACTTTCAACATTTTATAAACATGAGGATGATGACAATGATATAAGAATTCAATAAAACAAGTTCAAGAATTAATTTATCCAGGAATTAACAACGTCCAAATTGTCAACATGATACTGCATTGTGGAGTAAAATTCAAGAATGCTTAGAAGAATATTTTCTTGAAAAGATACTGGATGAAACGCAACTATCAAGGATATTCCACAAATTTCATGGAGTATAGAAGTCAAAACTTAACCAACTGAGTACAATAAAGAATGGAATAACAAAAGAAATCACCATGCATGCGATAGACCGCACAGACAGGTTATTCCAATAGAATAATAAATAATGGAACCAGGTCCGGCGTAAACGCACAGACAGGATATTCCGACAGAATAATAAATAATGGAACCAGGTCCGGTGTAAAACACACAGACAGGATATTCCAACAGAATAATAATAAAACGGAACCAGGTCCGGTGTAAAACACACAGACAGGATGTTCCAACAGAATAATAAACGGAACCAGGTCCGGTGTAAAACACACAGACAGGATGTTCCAACAGAATAATAGAAGAATGTCACCAAGTATAGGGTAGACCGCGTATACTGGTTATTCCAACAGAATAATAACAAATGGAATAACAGAAGTTCTCTTCATGAATATAAAAGAAATAATATTCCCTACCTTAAAAGAACTGGATATTGGAAAAGTGATGTAGCAGAATACTTTTATTCTCTCTCTCTTATTCTCTCTATACTTTCTCTCTCTATAGCTTGAATGAATTCGTGAAAAATAATGAAGCCCTAGGCCTCTATTTATAGAAAAACTGAGGGTGGCTCTTGGTCCTAACGAAGGGTCAAATGACTCTTGGTCTTAACGAAGGGTCAAATGACTCTTGGTAATATTGAAGGGACAACTACTATTGACGAAAGTAATTACTATTGACCAAGGTAAATACTATTGACGAAGGTAATTACTATTGACCAAGGTAAATACTATTGACCAAGGTAAATACTATTGACCAAGAGACTCTTAGATGATGACATATGGCCCCCCATAAAATAACCAAACTTACCACAACGTCTCAATTATTGATTTAATAATATAACATATTATACAGATGATACTATGACAATAATTTAAGAGATATGATGCAGCAATTACTGTAGCAATAATTGAGTATAGCTGAGTGACTTCTCACGTAAGCATCAATAATCAATACCGTGTGCTACTATGCAACCACGCGTATTACTGTACTTTTACTACCGAGTAGTTCAACAGTTTTAACGGTTTTAACGGTAACACCTCAGCCGTTATTTTTATAGAAAGATAATTCTGTCGTTTTCTCAATCCGACAATAATTCCGTTGTGGGGTCCACCAATGATTGTGCCGTCGTACGAATATTCCCCGACAAAAAGAATATTCTCCGACCAAACGAATATTTTATAACAACTTGCTTACTTTGCAAAATTTATAAATATTACCCACAACTATAACATTATATCAAATTAACTCCATAATATTCAAAAATGATATTTATAGAAAATTCATCTTTATTTATAAAAATTGGGGTCTTACAACCTCCCCTTCTTATGAAATTTCGCCCTCGAAATTAGGGTACGTACCTGGTATGTCGAAGAGGTAAGGATACCTTGATTTCATTTCTGATTCTAACTCCCAAGTCATTTCCTCAACATCGTGGTTTCTCCACAAAACTTTGACTTGAGGTATAACCTTGGAGCGTAGAATATGTTCCTTCTTATCCAAGATTTGAACAGGAACTTCTTCATACGTCAAATCCTCCGCTATTTCGTCCGGTTCTAACTCAATAATGTGGTTCGGGTCTTCCACATATTTGCGTAACATGGATATGTGGAAAACGTTATGAACACGAGACATACTTGGCGGTAAAGCGAGTCTATAAGCCACAGTTCCTACTCGATCGAGGATTAAAAATGGACCGATGAATCGAGGATTTAGCTTTCCTCTCTTTCCAAATCTCGTAACTCCTTTCCATGGAGCAACACGTAAGAACACATGATCTCCTACATCAAATTCCACGTCCTTTCGATGAAGATCAGCATAACTCTTTTGTCGATCTTGTGAGGTTTTTATACGTTGTCGGATCGTTTGAATCTTTTCTGTAGTCATACGTACCAACTCCGGTCCCAACAACGTTGCTTCGCCCACCTCATCCCAGCATACTGGAGAACGACATTTTCTTCCATACAATGCTTCGAATGGAGCCATGCCAATACTTGCTTGATAACTGTTGTTGTAGGAAAACTCCACCAATGGTAAGAACTTGTCCCAACTTCCCTTGAAGTCAAAGACACAGAGTCTTAATAGATCTTCAAGAGTTTGAATAGTCCTCTCTGATTGTCCGTCCGTCTGAGGATGATATGCTGAACTAAATCGTAACTCCGTGCCCATAGCTTTTTGTAAACTAACCCAAAATCGTGAAGTGAATCTTGGGTCTCGATCAGAAATTATGGATACTGGCATACCATGCAGTCTTACAATCTCGTTTATGTACATACGAGCAAGACGTTCAAGTGTATAAGTTTCTCGTATCGGTAAGAAATGAGCAGACTTGGTCAATCTATCAACAATGACCCAAATCGCATCAATACCTTGAGAAACCCTAGGAAGACCGGTAACGAAATCCATGGTAATGTGCTCCCACTTCCATTCTGGAATTTCAAGTGGTTGCAATGGACCTTTTGGTACTTGATGCTCCGCTTTGACTCGTTGACAAGTTAGACACCTTGAGATAAACAACGCTATCTCTCTCTTCATATTGCTCCACCAAAATGTATGACGAAGATCATGATACATTTTGGTACTTCCAGGATGGATTGCAAACGGTGTGTTGTGCGCCTCCATCATGATTTCATACTTTAAATCAGGGTTGTTAGGAACACAAAGTCTGGAGTTGACTCGAAGTATTCCTTCTTCATCGATTCTTGCTTCCGGCATAACACCTTCTTGCACTTTCTTCCTCATACGCATCAGCTCCAGGTCTGTAGCTTGAGCAGCTTTAACTTTATCGATTAAAGTCGGTTCTACTCGTATATTCGCCATCATCACATGGGTCCCTGGAGTCTTCAACTCTATCTCCATCCTTTGCAAGTCACACAAAATGGGCCTTTGCGTTGTTAATATTGCACTTGTACCCGCATATGATCTTCTACTCAATGCGTCAGCTACCACGTTCGCTTTTCCAGGATGGTATTGAATGGTATGATCATAATCTTTCAACAGTTCAAGCCAACGTCGTTGTCGCATGTTGAGTTCCTTTTGAGTGAAGAAATATTTGAGGCTTTTATGATCCGTAAAGATCTCCACTTTCTCCCCATACAAGTAATGCCTCCAAATTTTAAGTGCAAAGACAACAGCTGCCAACTCTAGATCATGAGTAGGATAATTCCTCTCATATTCCTTGAGTTGTCTTGATGCATAGGCTATGACTTTTCCATGTTGCATGAGAACGCATCCCAACCCTTTGCTCGAAGCATCACTGTAGATGACAAATCCCTCCGAGCCAGATGGTATTGTTAGAACAGGTGCTGAAATGAGTCTCCTCTTGAGTTCTTGAAAACTCTGCTCACATTCTTCGCTCCAACCAAACTTTGTATCTTTCCGAGTCAGCTGAGTTAATGGAGTAGCGATTCGAGAAAATCCTTCCACGAATCTCCGATAATAACCAGCTAAACCAAGAAAGCTACGTACCTCGGTCACTGATTTAGGTTGCTCCCAGCTTTGAATAGCTTCAATCTTTGCCGGGTCAACCGATATTCCACGACTTGATACTACGTGCCCAAGGAATGCTACCTCCTCCAGCCAGAACTCGCATTTCTTCAACTTGGCATAAAGCTTGTATTCACGAAGCTTTTGGAGTACCAGCCTCAAGTGTTGCTCATGATCTTCACGGCTTTTGGAATAAATAAGGATGTCATCAATAAAGACGACCACAAAGTGATCCAAATATTCCTTGAATACCCGGTTCATCATATCCATGAAGGCAGCAGGAGCATTAGTCAATCCAAAGGACATGACTAGGAATTCATAATGCCCGTACCGAGTTCTAAAAGCCGTCTTTGGAATATCCTCAGTTCTAACCTTCAGCTGATGATATCCAGAACGAAGATCGATCTTTGAAAAGAATTGTGCTCCTTGCAACTGGTCAAACAGGTCATCAATACGTGGCAATGGGTACCTGTTTTTGATGGTGACATGATTCAACTCCCGATAATCAATACAAAGTCGCATACTTCCATCTTTCTTCTTCACGAATAGAACAGGAGCTCCCCAAGGAGAAGTACTAGGACGAATAAAGCCAATGTCTAACAATTCCTGCAGTTGGATCTTTAACTCCTGAAGTTCAATAGGAGCCATTCGATATGGGGCTTTGGAAATGGGTTTTGTACCGGGTTCAAGATCGATACAAAATTCAATTTCACGCTCTGGGGGTAGGCCAGGAAGTTCTTCAGGGAATACGTCAGGGAATTTATTAACAATAGAAATATCATTCAAAACTGACGTATTTTTGTTTAGATCTGTGACATGAGCTAAGAAAGCTTGACATCCGTTTTTCAATAAACGAATAGTTTTATGGCTTGAGATGACAGCGATTGATTTTAATGGTTTGGTTGCTTGAATTCGCATAATAGGTCGATTAGGAATATGAAAACTAACAACCTTACGAAAACAATCAATTTTTGCATAATGAGTAGTTAACCAATCAATCCCTAGAATCACGTCAAATGCAAGTATTTTTAATGAAATCAGATCGATAGGTAATGTGTGGGTACCAACTTGAACCAAACAAGACTTATAAACAGTGGAGGTAATGAAGGTTTCTCCCAACGGAGTTTCCACAGATAAGTCAAAGTCTAATTTCTCCGGAATCAAATTTAATCGATGAGCGCAAGTAGGAGAAATAAAAGAATGGGTTGAACCGGTATCAAATAAAGTATAAACTTCTTTAGAGTTTATAATAAGCTTACCCGTGATGACCTCATTCGGGTTCCTTGCTCTCTGGGAGTTCACAACAAACGCTCTCCCTTGCACAACCGGTTTTGACTTTTCTGGGACGGCTTTTGGTGCCTCCATCCTAGCTGCATTTGTCTTCGGTAAACGACAAAATCGAGCTAAATGACCTTCTCTTCCACAATTATAACATGCTTTGGACGGCATCGCGCAGTTTGGACTGATGTGCCCCTCCCCTCCGCATTTGAAACATATGATAGGTGGTCGTTCTCCTTCCTTAACGACAGGTGCTGGTGCTGACGTCTTTCCATCATTGTTGAATCTCCTCTTCTTGAAATGTCCATTCTTATTGTTTTGGCCCTGATTACCACCGAAGTGGTTACCATTTCTGGCCTGTTGATTCCCTCCACGCTTGTTGTCACCGCTTCGATGACTGCTCTCACTGGTATTATCATTTTGCCGGCTGCTCTCTTTTGGTTGCGTTGTCTCGTTATCGCGCTCCACCAACTGAGCCCTATTTACAACATCTGAATACAAACACAGTTTATGAGAAACAAGATGTTGACGTATCTCCGGCTTCAAACCTCTTAAAAACATCCGCGTCATTCTTTCTTCATTATCCACCAGGTGGGACGCAAACCGGGATAACTCCGCAAATTTTGCCTCGTACTGCGACACGGTCATATTATTCTGCTCCAATTTGATGAACTCCACCTCCTTCATGTGACGAATACTCTCGGGAAAGTATTTGTCGTTAAACAGATCTTGAAACTTCTCCCAAGACATCTTCAGTGCGGCAGGTTGAGTACGCTTTATCGATTCCCACCAGTAATCTGCCTCTCCTCGCAACATAAAGGCGGCAAAGGGAACCTTTTGCTCCTCGGAGCAACCCAAGACATCAAATATCTTGGTGATCTGCTTTATCCATGTTTCAGCTACAAGTGGTTTGGGTTCTCCCTTAAACTCCGGTGGTCCCAGCTCCTTAAACTGTTTAGCGGTGACCGCCAGAGAGTTTCCAGTATTTCCACCTACGTTGTGGACAGGAGCCGCTTTCACCTGCTGTTGCATGAATTGCATAAAGCCTCTGAACATTTGATCATTCATCATTTGGTCAGTGTTGTTGTTTGCATGAGGATTGACACCTTCCTGATGCACATTATCCTGATTATTGATATGTGGTGAATCAACAGTCGTCTGTGCTCCATTGCTATTCTCAACGTTCTCAGATGCCATTTTCAAATACTGCCACAAAATAAAAATTAATTGATATGTCATATATTATCCTTATATTATGACCGACCAATAAAATACCATGCAAATAAACTTAGGTATGTCATACTAGCGAAGGAATTCCCCGTCTCTCCCCTCCTAGTTCTATTCTCACATCTTAGCCAGGGATCATATCCCTAAGCTCTGATACCAACTGTGACGCCCCCAAAATTAGGTATACATCACCCATCTTGAGTCGTCAGATACATAGTACAGAATACAAATACAACTTAATAATACAACTGTCGTGTACAATACGACAAAACATAAACTGTGAGTTTGAATACAAATATTATCTTCTAGAGAGTATTCATACTCAAAAGGAGTCCTCATTACATTTATTAACACACCATTATATAGAATAGTGAGGACTACTAACTAATACTATTCTTCGGACCATCACTCCGTTCCCCGACTTGCCCCAGCTACGTTCTCATTTCCTGAAGAGAACAGTGAAAGAAAGGGTGAGCTCAACTAGCCCAGTAAGAAATATTATGACTAAGATAATGCAGAATAAATTATCATTAGCCTTCAACAATGTTAAACTGATAAAATATAATAGACATCAAGTTTAACTGTAGCGGAACAAGCAATCCATTAAAAGAGTCAAGTAGAAAATAAACTCTACTATCTTTTATGATTTAAAAAGTTTTTCAACACTGTAATCGCTGAGACTCAGCTTAATAAAATAATCCACATCATCGAATCACCCCTGCACTACGGCCAAGGATATTCGTGTATTCATTAATGGTCATGATCATGCCAACAACTGTCCATCAATGTACTACGGGCCAATGAGGACTTTTACCACATCATTTGTAACATTACGGTCATGATTATACCGAATAATCCCTGGTCATAATCATACCAAGTCCATCTATGCACTACAGGCCACAGATGACTTTCAACATTTTATAAACATGAGGATGATGACAATGATATAAGAATTCAATAAAACAAGTTCAAGAATTAATTTATCCAGGAATTAACAACGTCCAAATTGTCAACATGATACTGCATTGTGGAGTAAAATTCAAGAATGCTTAGAAGAATATTTTCTTGAAAAGATACTGGATGAAACGCAACTATCAAGGATATTCCACAAATTTCATGGAGTATAGAAGTCAAAACTTAACCAACTGAGTACAATAAAGAATGGAATAACAAAAGAAATCACCATGCATGCGATAGACCGCACAGACAGGTTATTCCAATAGAATAATAAATAATGGAACCAGGTCCAGCGTAAACGCACAGACAGGATATTCCGACAGAATAATAAATAATGGAACCAGGTCCGGTGTAAAACACACAGACATGATATTCCAACAGAATAATAATAAAACGGAACCAGGTCCGGTGTAAAACACACAGACAGGATGTTCCAACAGAATAATAGAAGAATGTCACCAAGTATAGGGTAGACCGCGTATACTGGTTATTCCAACAGAATAATAACAAATGGAATAATAGAAGTTCTCTTCATGAATATAAAAGAAATAATATTCCCTACCTTAAAAGAATTGGATATTGGAAAAGTGATGTAGCAGAATACTTTTATTCTCTCTCTCTTATTCTCTCTATACTTTCTCTCTCTATAGCTTGAATGAATTCGTGAAAAATAATGAAGCCCTAGGCCTCTATTTATAGAAAAACTGAGGGTGGCTCTTGGTCCTAACGAAGGGTCAAATGACTCTTGGTCTTAACGAAGGGTCAAATGACTCTTGGTAATATTGAAGGGACAACTACTATTGACGAAAGTAATTACTATTGACCAAGGTAAATACTATTGACGAAGGTAATTACTATTGACCAAGGTAAATACTATTGACCAAGGTAAATACTATTGACCAAGAGACTCTTAGATGATGACATATGGCCCCCCATAAAATAACCAAACTTACCACAACGTCTCAATTATTGATTTAATAATATAACATATTATACAGATGATACTATGACAATAATTTAAGAGATATGATGCAGCAATTACTGTAGCAATAATTGAGTATAGCTGAGTGACTTCTCACGTAAGCATCAATAATCAATACCGTGTGCTACTATGCAACCACGCGTATTACTGTACTTTTACTACCGAGTAGTTCAACAGTTTTAACGGTTTTAACGGTAACACCTCAGCCGTTATTTTTATAGAAAGATAATTCTGTCGTTTTCTCAATCTGACAATAATTCCGTTGTGGGGTCCACCAATGATTGTGCCGTCGTACAAATATTCCCCGACAAAAAGAATATTCTCCGACCAAACGAATATTTTATAGCAACTTGCTTACTTTGCAAAATTTATAAATATTACCCACAACTATAACATTATATCAAATTAACTCCATAATATTCAAAAATGATATTTATAGAAAATTCATCTTTATTTATAAAAATTGGGGTCTTACAATTATTATTTTGAATGATGATGCTTGGTAGCTGATATTGTGACAAACTAAATTTTGTAATTTAATTTTAATATTTATTGAATTAAATAAATATTTTTCGATAAATTAATTATTAGATTAAATAATTAATGGATGTAGTTGTGATAGATTAATTTAATTATATGTGTTATATTTATGTAGAGAATATTTATTATTCAAGTATGTATTTATGTGAGCTTATTGAATTAAAAAGGAATATTTATTGAGCCTAATGTGTTATTTTAATTAATTTAATAATTAATTAGAGATTTAATAATTTGACATTATTAATGAATGAGAAATTCAATTATGCGACTATGTGAATTTAATGAGAAATTATTTTATTTTATTTAAAATAAATTAAACTAGATAGTTGATTTATTTTTTAAAGGGTGTGACATTTTTCAAACTATATTATAAAGATTTTATTAAATTAATTTGATATAAGCCTTAAAGGCTAGCCAAATGAGGCCTTAAGAGGAGTTGGGGGCAGTTAAACCACGTATGGAGTAACTAACCTCAACTTTGCGCTTAAAGGCTCAGTTGGCATTATTCTACGTATTCTTCATTTTAGAGTAAATTGAGAGTCAGAGAGAATTCAGAGAATTGTGATTGAAGAAGAGTTGAGAAGGAATTCATCTCCTGCGAATTTACATTCTACGCTCTAGGTATTTCCTTTAAACCCAATTTTTATTTACGTTGTTTAAGTTTTCATGAAAATGGCTTTCAAGTTTTCTGTAAGTCTTTGTAAATTGTTAAGAGTAAGGATTATGTGCATATATGTGTTAAAATATTGTTTTAATGTGTTTTTCTATGTACTAGATGGTTCCATATCATCAGTTTTATAATATTATACAGTATATGATTACAGAGTGTTGAATTATGGCCATATGGCCCTTACGCACAAATTTAATGCGTCAATCATATATTATCCCTAAATTTTACACTTTTATATAATTATGCATGTTAAAATGAAGGAAACGAAACTGGAATGGATGGAATTGGTGTTATAACGAATTCGTGGCATTGAATTTTATGATTTATGTTCAAAACCTTCAAGAACATCAAGAACAGTGAAAATTTCATGTTTTAATTCTGAAATTATGTGTTTTAATTGGTTAGAATTACTCTATAAAGGTTGGGTAATGATTATGTATGAATTCTAGTATGTGGGTATGTCTAATTTGATGAATTTAATGACCATGTAATGATAAATTCGCCTAATTCTATGTTCTTCGCGAACTGGAAATTCAGAAACTGGAGTTTCGCGCCGCAGCGACAATTCCATGTATAATTCTCGCGCCGCAGCGCCACCGCGCCGCAGTGCCGAGAAACATTATAACAGTGGCACCGCAGCGCCACTTAGAAGAATGGTCCAGAAATGAGTTTTTAAAATGTTTAAGTCTAGCAATGTGTTGGTAACTTAACCTAATGAACATGAAAACATGTTAGACATATAGTGAGGTGTTAAAATAAATTCTTAACATGTCAATAACGCATTTATGTGTAAAAAGAATGATTGAATGCATAGTTAGCTTATTGTTCATGAAATGTAAATTATGTGACAATGAGTGTAGTAGTTGACTAAGTCGAGTTAGACAAAAAGAATGAAATTGCAATGATTAGTTACGTTATAATTGACTGGTATTGTGAATGTAAATGGTATGTAGGATTAAATCAAGGAACGTGTATAAATTAACGTGTAATCTACGCACGAGGCAAGTTTCCTAACCCTACTTGTTATCGTTATATAAGTGATGAATTCACCTTTCTACATTGAGCAAGTTCTCATTATTATTGATCAAGTTTGTTTTGTTATATTAAAGCCTATTAATCTTTCAAGCATGATGCTGTTATACAATACTTATTCTATTGTATACCTTTTGAGATTTTATTCAAGCTAAATATTCAGTTTCTGTTAAACCTTGTTAGACTATCGAACCCTTAATGATTCGACTAGTCCATAGTTGATGAGCGTTCTAAATTTCAGAACCCTTGATGAATTATCCAAACCAAACTTCCTTTGATACGGACTCAAATGTCAAACTGAGATGAACAACCCTGTATAGGGGATTACTTATGCGTTAACGTTAAGATATTGTGCACAGTATGGTACTAAGGGTTAATCCCCCTAAGTACGAGAAGAAGAGTCCATAGTCTTATGAATGTTAAAGTTTTCAAGTATAACCGTTGATAACCTAGGACATAGTTCAAGGTCTTATGACCCTCACAATTCTTTTGATTCTTGGTAATCATTTTTGGTTCAAAAGTTGAGCTTTATTTCAGAAGTCTTTGATTCACTCGCATGTTATTATATTGTTATTTCATTATTATACTTGTGGGCATTCGTGCTCACTCTTGCGTAATAATAACATTGCAGTTAAGAACAACCGACGAGCCTTCTTCTAGCAAAGGCAAGGGCAAAGCTATTAAGTGATGAAGACGTGTTATTAAATTTTAAGAATGTTATTGTCAAGACTTGATGTTGTTTAAGACTTATTATTTGTTTATGTTTCACCACAGATGTTTAAGGTTAGTATGACCTCGGATTGTATTTATTATTCAGATGTTGCAACCCCATAAGGGGAGGATTTATTTCTATCTATTGCATGGTTTGCATTTATTATGGGTAGATAGATATATGATGTTTGTATAGTGAACACCAAATCATGTGGGAATGGAAGTACCCAGATTTGGGGGTGTCACAGGTTGGTATCAGAGCTGTAGGTTATGAACCTTAGGTGGGGGAACAACCTTAGGTAATAGCCTTATAGGAAGAACATAGTGAAGGAAAACTCTTATCGAGTTCTAAGTGATGAATTTCTTAATTCATTAAAGATAATAAAAGACTTTATGTGCTTATGTGTTAAATTATGTGCTCACTAGTACGACTTAGTAACTAAAACTTAAAACTATGTTGTCAAGATGTCAGATGTTGGAGTAGCTAGTCGAGCTGGGGAGGAGGAACCCCGAGTGCCTACTGAGGAAGAGCCCCGAGACATTCATGTTGTTAGGGAACAGTTGGTACAGAGAGAGCCATCTCCGTTGATCACTGTTGTAGGTTAGGAGCATGAGCCTGAGACTGATCCAGAGGAGGATCCTGAGGAGGAAGAGGAGTTCCCACCGAACTCCATCGATGCTGAGATGTACGACGAGTTATATGATCGTAATGTAGAGTTACGTGACACTGTCCAGGATTTGACTGAGCGGACGATTATTCAGCAGATTACCATCGAGCAGAAGGATAGGGAGATTGTGACTCTTCACACACGTGTGGGAAACGTGGAGTGGGATTTGGTTCACGAGAAGGGTCAAACCGAGGAGAAGTCCGAAGAAATAGAGAAGTTAAAGAAGGAACTGAAGGAAAGCTCAGAGAGGCTGATCATAGCAAAGGAGGGCTGGGTAAGAGAATCACATCGTGCTGATCTTGCAGAAAGGGATTGTCGTGTAAAGAAGGCTAAACTTGGGGAGACATACTCTACACTTAATAATGCAATGGATGAAGCCCAGGATTGAGTTTTGAGGTACCCAATCCAGTTTGAAGGTCTACCATCGTACATGCTGGATCGCAGAACGATGTCTTGCATCATAGAAGAGGAACGTAGCAAGGCTATTCGGCGCCTTAACAGGCAGTGATAGTATTTGTTTAATTATGTGAAAAACTTATCTGGTTTTTAGATGTAAATTCAGACGTGTTTATGAACGAATGAATATTTTAATGTTTTAAATTATGTAGATTCTTTATCTCGGGATAGTTGATGTAAATAGCAGTGATGCTATCGTTTGATGTTAAAACTTTTGATTTGAATAAATATATCAAGTTGTTTGAGATAATGTGTTAAGTGATTATGTTAAATTCTTGAGTTAAGCCTTAACTATTTAGAGAATTTAATAAAGATCTAATAAGCGTATATTTTAACAGAAATATGTCGCCGAGAAGAAGACAAAACCGTCAACCAGCTCAGGAAGAGTCAACGAATAATAACAATAACGCCAATTCTAATCCCGTCCAACAATTAGTGAACTTACTAGCTGGAGAAATGAATAATCAACCTCAAGCTCCACCTAATACAACATTCAAAGATTTCAAGGCGGTGGGACCGCCAGAATTTAAAGGCTCCATGAACCCGATCGAAGCTCAGACTTGGGTTATGGAGATGGAGAAGGTTTTTGAGGTCGCAAGAGTCAGAGAGGACCAGAAGACCGTTTTTATAACGTTTATGTTGAAATCTGAAGCCAGTTTTTGGTGGCAAGCAGACAAGGTCCGTGGAGGAGAAGGTATGATTACCTGGGAGAGGTTCAAGGAGATGTTTTTCGAGATGTATTTCCCGACTACCTCGCAGAACCAATTGGAGGTTCAGTTTCTAGAATTGAAGCAGGGGAATATGTCCGTACCAGATTATGCGGCTAGATTCAACGAGTTGGCAAGGTTCGCCACATATCAAGTGCGCACGGACGAGAGGAAAGCAAGAAAGTTCGAACAAGGACTGAAGCCGTGGTTGTATAGTAAGGTGTCGATATTTCAGTTGAAGACATTAGCCGGGGTACTAGAGAAAGCCATACTCGCTGAAGGTGGAAGCGATGCGGTAACCAAATACAATCAGGATCAGAAGAAGAAGAAGAAGAATGAAAGTGAAGGAAATTACAAGGCTAGTGGAAGTAATTCAGGAGGAGGTAATAATAATCAGAAGAGAAGGTGGTCTGACAACACATCAACCGGAAACCAACAAGGAGGTCAGAAGAAAAGGATTGAAGCGTGCCCGACCTGCGGGAAAGCTCATTTGGGAGTGTGTATAAAAGGTAAACGTGTGTGCTATAATTGTGGTCAGGAAGGCCACATAGCACCTAACTATCCTAAACCAAAGAAGGGTGCATGCTTCACTTGTGGCTCAAAGGAACATTTAGCAAGAGACTGTCCTAAGAAAAGATCTGGAGGGGCAGGATCAGGAGGAAACCGGGGAAATAACAGTGGAAGCGCTTTGACTATCACAGGACCAACCGCCACCAATCGACCGACCGCCAGGACCTTCAATATGACGGTGCAGGATGCAGTGCAGTCGCTTGATGTGGTGTCAGGTATCATTCTGATCAATAGAGTTAATGCTTACGTATTATTTGATTCGGGTGCTACTTGTTCATTTATATCCGATAACTTTGCTAAGAATTTAGAATTTTCTAAGGATGAGTTAGAATACCCCATGAGCATAGAAATCGCGAATAGAGAAATAATCCATGTTAAGCACGTGCATAAGAACTGTAGAGTGGATATTAAGCGTAATATCATGAACGTAGATCTTATCCCTATTCGACTTGGGGAATTTGACGTTATCTTGCGAATGGACTGGTTATTCAATTACGGGGCGGTAATTAATTGCCAAAAGAAGCGTATTAACCTTATAACTCCGTCAAAGGTTGTGTTTTATGGTAGCAAGTCACCTAGACAAGCGAGTTGTCTGACGATGACGCAGACCAGGAAGTTGTTACGACAAGGATGTGTAGGATATTTAGCTTACATAGTCGACAGTCGTAAAGAGAATCCGAAAATAAAGGAGATACCAATAGTGAGAGATTTCGCAGACGTATTTCTGGAAGATTTGCCAGGACTTCCTCCAGATAGAGCAGTTGAATTTATGATCGATTTGGCTCCAGGAGCGGCCCCAATATCGAAGGCACCATACCGAATGGCACCGGTATAGATGAAAGAACTGATGGTCCAACTACAAGAATTACTGGACAAGAAGTATATCCAACCAAGCGTATCACTGTGGGGAGCGCCGGTTTTATTTGTAAAGAAGAAAGACGGGATGATACGACTTTGCATCGATTATAAATAACTGAATAAGGTCACAATTAAGAATAGATATCCATTACCGAGGATCAATGATCTGTTTGATCAATTGATGGGAGCGAAATACTTTTCCAAGATAGATTTGAGGAGTGGTTATCATCAACTGAAGGTGAGACCAGAGGATGTACCGAAGACAGCGTTCAGAACACGATATGGTCACTACGAATTTTTAGTAATGTCGTTTGGTTTAACGAATGCTCCTGCAGCATTTATGGGATTAATGAATGGTGTGTTCAAACCGTTTTTGGACAAGTTCGTAGTGGTATTTATAGATGATATTTTGGCATATTCGAAAACCAAGGAAGAACATGAAGAGCATTTGAGATTAACGTTGGAAGTGTTGAGAAGGGAGAAGTTGTATGCCAAATTTTCGAAATACGAATTCTGGATCGAGCGGGTACAATTTCTTGGTCATGTGATCGATAAAGATGAAATTTCGGTAGATCCATCCAAAGTCGAAGCCGTGATTAACTGGGATCAGCCGAGGACGCCGTCGGAAGTACGAAGTTTTCTTGGATTGACAGGTTATTACAGAAAATTCATTCAAGATTTTTCCAAGATCGCAACTCCGTTAACGAATTTGACTCGAAAAGATGTGAAATTTGTTTGGACGGAGAAGTGTGAGGAAAGCTTTCAAGAGTTGAAGAAGAGGTTGAGTACAACACACGTGTTGTCTCTTCCGGACGATACAGGAAATTTTGTGATTTATAGTGATGCCTCCCATAAGGGACTTGGCTGTGTGCTTATGTAGAACTGTAGAGTCATTGCGTATGCGTCACGACAACTGAAAGATTATGAGAAGGAGTATCCAACCCACTACTTGGAGTTAGCTGCAGTGGTTTTCGCTTTGAAAATCTGGAGGCACTATCTCTATGGGGAGAAGTGTGAAATATATACAGACCACAAGAGTCTGAAATATATTTTTATACATAGAAAGAATTGAATATGCGCCAAAGAAGATGGTTGGAATTAATTAAGGACTACGATTGTGAGATTTTATACCATCCGGGTAAGGCAAACATGGTTGCCGACGCCTTAAGTAGAAAGGGTCGGGAGAAGTTGATGATGTTGACCGCTTAGAAGGAATTGATTTCAGCAATGGAGAAGTTGGAGTTAAAAGTGAATTATCCTATGGAAATAGATGAGAAACTGTTTCAGATGCAATCTGGTACAACCCTACTGGATAAAGTTAAGGAGGCTCAACTTCAGGATGATGAATGCAAAAAGGTGATAAGGAAGATATCTGAAGGAAATGAACCGAGATTTAAGATGGACAAGGAAGGAATACTGAGATTTGAAAGTAGAATTTGGGTACCGCCAGTACCAGAGATTAAGGAAGACATTTTAAGCGAGGCTCATAGCTCACGATATTCGATTCACCCTGGTAGTACCAAGATGTACCAAGATCTTCGACAACATTTCTGGTGGCCTAATCTGAAACGAGATGTTGCAGAATGTGTTACCAAGTGTCTAACCTATTAGAAAGTGAAAGCAGAACATCAGAGACCGAGTGGGTTGCTACAACCGTTAGAGATCCCAGAATGGAAATGGAAACATATTACAATGGATTTTGTGGTTGGCCTTCCGACAACTCAGAAAGGCTTCGACGCAGTATGGGTTATCGTTGACTGACTGACGAAATCCGCACACTTCCTTCCGATAAAAATTAGATTCAACTTAGATCAGTTGGCAAGGTTATATGTAAAAGAGATTGTTTTGAGGCACGGAGTGCCGGTGTCAATTATTTCTGATAGGGATCCGCGCTTTACATTGAACTTCTAGAAACGTTTACAGGAATGCATGGGTACACAATTGCGAATGAGTACAGCATATCACCCTCAGACGGATGGACAGAGCGAGAGAACGATTCAGACATTAGAAGATATGTTAAGAACTTGTGTAATGGACTTCAAAGGTAATTGGGATGATCACCTACCACTCGTAGATTTCGGTTACAATAACAGTTACCACGCTAGTATTGGCATGCCACCTTATGAAGCGTTATACCGCAGAAAGTGCAGAACTCCGCTATACTGGGATGAAGTTAGCGAGAGACAATTATTAGGTCCCGAACTAGTACAACAGACATCAGAGATAGTTAAAGTGATCCGAACACAACTAGTAGCAGCTCAAGATAGGCAGAAGAAATACGTCGACCCACACCGTAAGAATGTTGAGTTTAAACCGGGTAGTTATGTGTTCTTAAAGGTCTTTCCCTGGAAGGGAAAGATCAGGTTTGGAAAGAAAGGGAAATTAAGCCCAAGATTCATTGGACCCTTTGCAATTCTGAGAAGGATCGGAGAAGTTGCGTATGAGGTAGTGTTACCTCCAGCACTCGAGAATGTCCATAATGTCTTCCATGTTTCAGTTTTACGACCCTACAAACCCGATTACAAGCATGTAAGTGAATACGAACCCCTACATTTTGAAAAAGACTTATCTTACGAAGAAATTCCTGTTCAAATTATCGACCGAAAAGAGCAAGTTCTCAGAAATAAAGTAATACCTTCTGTTAAGGTAATTTGGAGGAACCACAACGCTGAAGAAGCTACGTGGGAACTCGAAGAGAATATGATGAAGAATTACCCTCATTTATTTACTTAATTGTGTGTAAGCGATTCTGGGGACAGAATCTTTGTAAGGGGGGAGAATGTAACGGGTCGAAGTAATTGAGTCGTGATTCTGGGGACAGAATCTTTTTAAGGGGGGAAAGATGTGACAAACGAAATTTTATAATTTAATTTTAATATTTATTGAATTAAATAAATATTTTTCGATGAATTAATTATTAGATTAAATAATTAATGGATGCAGTTGTGATAGATTAATTTAATTATATGTGTTATATTTATGTGGAGAATATTTATTATTCAAGTATGTATTTATGTGTGCTTATTGAATTAAAAAGGAATATTTATTGAGCCTAATGTTATTTTAATTAATTTAATAATTAATTAGAGATTTAATAATTTGACATTATTAATGAATGAGAAATTCAATTATGCGACTATGTTAATTTAATGAGATATTATTTTATTTTATTTAAAATAAATTAAACTAGATAGTTGATTTATTTTTTAAAGGGTGTGACATTTTTCAAACTATATTATAAAGATTTTATTAAATTAATTTGATATAAGCCTTAAAGGCTAGCCAAATGAGGCCTTAAGAGGAGTTGGGGGCAGTTAAACCACGTATGGAGTAACTGACCTCAACTCTGCGCTTAAAGGCTCAGTTGACATTATTCTACGTATTCTTCATTTTAGAGTAAATTGAGAGTCAGAGAATTGTTAAGTGAATTGTGATTGAAGAAGAGTTGAGAAGGAATTCATCTCCTGCGAATTTATATTCTACGCTCTGGGTATTTTCTTTAAACCCAATTTTTATTTACGTTGTTTAAGTTTTCATGAAAATGGCTTTCAAGTTTTCTGTAAGTCTCTGTAAATTGTTAAGAGTAAGGATTATGTGCATATATGTGTTAAGATGGTGTTTTAATGTGTTTTTCTATGTATTAGATGGTTCCATATCATCAGTTTTATAATATTATACAGTATATGATTATAGAGTGTTGAATTATGGCCATATGGCCTTTACGCACAAATTTAATGCGTCAATCATATATTATCCCTAAATTTTACACTTTTATATAATTATGCATGTTAAAACGAAGGAAACGAAACTGGAATGGATGGAATTGGTGTTATAACGAATTTGTGGCGTTGAATTTTATGATTTATGTTCAAAACCTTCAAGAACATCAAGAACAGTGAAAATTTCATGTTTTAATTCTGTAATTATGTGTTTTAATTGGTTATAATTACTTTATAAAGGTTGGGTAATGATTATGTATGAATTCTAGTATGTGGGTATGTCTAATTTGATGAATTTAATGACCATGTAATGATAAATTCACCTAATTCTGTGTTCTTCGCGAACTGAAAATTCAGAAACTGGAGTTTCGCGCAGAGGCGCCAACTCCATGTATAATTCTCGCGCCGCAGCGCCACCGCGCCGTAGCGCCAGGTCTCAAGCCGCAGCGTCACAGCGCCGCAGCGCCACGGCGCCGCAGCGCCGCAGCGCCGAGAAACAGTATAACAGTGGCGCCGCAGCGCCACTTAGCAGAATGGTCCAGAAATGAGTTTTTAAAATGTTTAAGTCTAGCAATGTGTTGGTAACTTAACATAATGAACATGAAAATACGTTAGACATATAGTGAGGTGTTAAAATAAATTCTTAACATTTCAATAACGCATTTATGTGTAAAAAGAATGATTGAATGCATAGTTAGCTTATTGTTCATGAAATGTAAATTATGTGACAATGAGTGTAGTAGTTGACTAAGTCGAGTTAGACAAAAAGAATGAAATTGCAATGATTAGTTACGTTATAATTGACTGGTATTGTGAATGTAAATGGTATGTAGGATTAAATCAAGGAACGTGTATAAATTAACGTGTAATCTACGCACGAGGCAAGTTTCCTAACCCTACTTGTTATCGTTATATAAGTGATGAATTCACCTTTCTACATTGAGCAAGTTCTCATTATTACTGATCAAGTTTGTTTTGTTATATTAAAGCCTATTAATCTTTCAAGCATGATGCTGTTATATAATACTTATTCTATTGTATACCTTTTGAGATTTTATTCAAGTTAAATATTTAGTTTCTGTTAAACCTTGTTAGACTATCAAACCCTTAATGATTCGACTAGTCCATAGTTGATGAGTGTTCCAAATTTCAGAACCCTTGATGAATTATCCAAACCAAACTTCCTTTGGTGAGGACTCAAATGTCAAACTGAGATGAACAACCCTGTATAGGGGATTACTTATGCGTTAGCGTTAAGATATTGTGCACAGTATGGTACTAAGGGCTGATCCCCCTAAGTACGAGAAGAAGAGTCCATACTCTTATGACCGTTAAAGGTTTCAAGTATAACCCTTGATAACCTAGGACATAGTTCAAGGTCTTATGACCCTCAGAATTCTTTTGATTCTTGGTAATCATTTTTGGTTCAAAAGTTGAGCTTTATTTCAGAAGTTTTTGATTCACACGCATGTTATTATATTGTTATTTCATTATTATACTTGTGGGCATTCGTGGTCACTCTTGCGTAATAATAACATTGCAGTTAAGAACGAAAGAACCGACGAGCCTTCTTCTAGCAAAGTCAAGGGCAAAGCTATTAAGTAATGAAGACGTGTTATTAAATTTTAAGAATGTTATTTTCAAGACTTGATGCTGTTTAAGACTTATTATCTGTTTATGTTTCCGCACAGATGTTTAAAGTTAGTATGACCTGGGATTGTATTTATTATTCAGATGTTATAACCCCATATGGGGAGGATTTATTTCTATCTATTGCATGGTTTGCATTTATTATGGGTAGATAGATATATGATGTTTGTATAGTGAACACCAAATCATGTGGGAATGGAAGTACGCGAATTTGGGGGTGTCTTGGTAGCTGATATGAATTTTAAGAGGTAAAAGGATTGGTAAGTGGTACCTCACCCGATCGCCTCTACACGTATATAAAAACACGCATCTTCACTGACTTCTCTTCCTCGAGTTGCTGCAGAGCAACATTGACAATAAGTTGGTTGTCACGAGCACGCTTGAGGCAGTTACCGAGTGTAGCGCAGAAATCTCAAGAAGGAGATGGAGTTTTTTAAATAAACGTCAACTAAATTGAACAATTGCCGATTGTAACACCCCCTTTCCGAAATAGAAAGTGTTGTTACCCAAAACATAACATAACTGAAGAAATCATAATAAGGCTCTAAACCACAAAAGAATAGTCTTTATAATCAATACATATCAAAAGGGAAGAATAAATGTCAAACTGGCCCAAACCACAATCTAAAATAATTATTACAACTCCAAATAAACTAATGTATCACAACATAAACAGAATATATCTAAATCATTTGGATAAAAGAGAGTGTTACAAAGTATGGTATCAGAGCCGACTCTCGAAAGCTTGGGTCAGGTCATCAGATCGGGTTGTCGGAGGTGGGGACACGAAGACTGGTGGTATTATCCCATAATGGAGAGATGGAGGTCCGGAGGTGGGGACACGAAGCCAGCCAGTATTATCCCACAATGACTAGAGAGGTAAAGATCTTTGGGTCGTGTGTGTGATCGATTCTTACGGGGACATCAGAAATTTAATTGGGGGAGTTTGTAACACCCCAGTCCCACATCGAAAGATAGGAGAAAAATTTGTTTGCATATAAAAAAATAAGTTACTACCAATAGTACCTTCAAGTCATAACCTTTTGGGTGAGTCTGTGGTGGGCTAAAATGACCCAAGAAGATACTATTTGGCCAGTGGTTAGAGACCTTATTTTGATGGATTTAATTTGATTCGGACTTAGAATTTGACCCGAGATTTGTTCCAGACTCGGGATTTGACCCGGGTTATTTCACTGATTCTTTCAAATGTCTTTTTTGCAATCCAAAATGACTTGGACTACATTTTTATCCATTTCGAGTAAACGTACGTGTTTGATGGTTTGCACTTTGTGCAAGATCTAGATGATAATGAGAAGTTAAGATTTTGTATGTGCCTAATGAATGAAAAATATTACTCGGATAACTAAGTCATTTCCTGCATTTGTGAATGAAGTGCTTCTCTACATGTTATCATCATTAACACCACACAAATGGGATATTTCTGAAATGAGAAAGAGCTATAATATTATTTATTGGTATACTTTTAATGTATACTTTTCAGTATTTCTTTTGAAAATAAATTCAGTGATATAAGTAACTGAAGCTTCATTTAAGGGATGAATATCGAAAGAAAAGTGAATCTTTATGCTACGGTAATTCAACTAATTTACATGAATTGTGTACTTCGAATTTTTTTTTAACATAAATATTGGATAAATTGTTAAATTTATTATTCAAACTAATCCGTGCATTGCACGGACTACCAACTAGTATGTGATAATTTTCTCATTATATGACAACATCCACCACCGTCAACAACCAAATATACACAAATCATTTCATTTCGTCCTTCATTCTATTTCTTCAATCCAAACGCATCATAAAGGTTAAAAGGATAGAAGAGTAAGGCTGATGAGCCAGCTTGTAATGTTTTTAATTGGATGTATTGAATTTTATACATCAGAAACTTTGGCTCACTGAAAATAACATAATCAAACAAAATAAGTTGAGCTTCTTTCATAGTAGCTTAGTTAGGTGAAAAGAATGTTGCAATATCATGTCAACAATCACGTGGTTTGTTTAAATACAATCAAATAACAAATATTTAGTCAATGAGGTTTTAACATAATGGTTAAGATTAAGATTGTGTATGATAAAATTGAATGTTAAGATTTGAACAGGTAAACATCTGAATAATATAGATTATCTTTCTAGAATTGTATGTTTGATAATTAATTTTTTTCAAAATTTCTGAATAACATAATTTTACCATTTTAAACCTCATGTTTAATAATCACATCACGTAAAGCAGATATCTTTCAGTTCGTTTTCCTCTTTTATTTTAGAAAATTTACTTCTCTTCCTTCAGGATAGTCTAGACCCGTGCTCTCAAGGACCAGGCCAAGACATAGAGCTTTATCCTATTGTTCAAATCTACACAGATTGTTCTTTTCTTCTCCATTCTCTTCAAAATCTAGTTTTACTTTTTTCAAATCTAGACATGCCCTCCAAAACCCTAATTCCCCATCAGAAAAACCACCCCAATCACTACAAATTTCAGGGTTTCCACCATAGCCCCATCACCGAAAATCTCAGCGTTTTCATATGATGTAAGTGGTGTTTGATTGCATCTTAATGTATCTTAACATCCCATATCTTTGTATTAAGAGATCGTCTAAATAATTAATATACAAATATGAGTCTAAACTATTAAGAGGATCTCTTAATACAAAGATGTGAGTTGTTCAGATTTATTAAGAGGTAGACTGTTAAGATGCATTAAGATACAATCAAACACCACCAAAAGTGATTCTAATGTTTATTCATTTGTAATTTACTCTTGAATAAGAGCACAGAAAGTACCAATTTTGACTACTTGCTGCATGATTTTAAGGGATACAAAAAGAATTTTGTAATATTGAAGAGATTATTATTGTCTAAAAAACAGCCAATTTCATTCGGATGTCCTCTAAATAGTTTAGATTTAATTTTTTATCTTAACGATTTAGAGGCATTCAGAGGGAAATTTTTCTTTACCAAGTGATTTCATGCCTCTTAGCGAATAAGAGGTTGGTTGTTAAGATGCATTAAGATGCAATCAAACACCACCTAAATCTCATGTGTGATTCTTGCCAGAAGTTTCCGTGAATTTGTATTTTCTCATTATTGTGACGTGTGAATTTATTGATATTTTGTAATATGAAACGAATGAAGTACTACATTATATAAGTACTCAAGAAGTTACTAACACGTTTTAGTTTTTGTATATTGTCAAATTTAGACCTGGTAAACGGGCGGGCCGGGCCGACGGCGGGTCGGGCCGAAAAGGCTCGGGTTTTGGCGGGCCAGATTTGTTAGGTCCGTGGCCCGGGTTGGGAGGTCCGGGCCGGCCCGCTGGCTTTTTCCTATTTTTTTTTTTACAAAATCTTGATACACCAAAAATAGTAATAATAATAAATATTAAAAATAATAAAATAATTTATAATAAACAATAATTCTAATTACTTAAATTATCTACATATCTCAATCAATTAAAATTTTAATAGTATTATAATTTTAGATATTATTCTAAAGGCATGATTTGGGATAATGATTGATTTACTTTCCAAATAAGTAGGGGGAATGCATAATTAAGGGATAATGATTGATTTACTTTCCAAATGTACTACAATAAGTAGGGGGATTGCATAATTAAGGGATAAAATTATCTATATTATTGTGTACAGATTTTGGACTTGCAATCTAAAAAATTAGTGGTTGATTCGAATTATATATTGCTAGTAATTCAAAGTATATAATCAAATTTGATTATTTAAAATTAATATAATTTATTTTACTTTTAAAAATAATTAATACTGTAATTAATACTAATATATAGATAATTTTAAATTTTTATAATTATATTATCTAACTTAAACTAATAATTGTTATTTGTTAGTTTAATAGTTTTATACTTTGAAATTATTAACTACATATCTCAATCAATTAAAATTTTAATAGTATTATAAATTAGTATTATTAATTAATTACATACATTAACTACATATCTTAATTATAATTTTTAATTATAGTTAAAATATATTGAAGATTGCATTAAAAATAAATAGTTGTTGTAGCTTAGTTGGTTTGAACTCTTATTTATTTAATTACAAGTCTTGTGTTCAAGCCTCACAACCCACAAATAGTAACATTTTATTTAAAAAAAAAATTCACGGGCCACTTGGGCGGGCCGGGCGCCTGCGGGTCGGACCAAAAAGGCCCGGTTTTTGGCGGGCGGGCCTGGGCCATCTTTGCCAGGTCTAGTCAAATTTAAGCATACTTCATTTTATTCTTCAACTAATATACACATGCATATACATACATATACATACACGTATACATATATATGTATATATGTATGTAAAGTATGTGTGTGTGCACTCCCATGCATCATCCAGGAAACAGAGTAACATTCTCAGTGAAAATTGCAAAGAAAGGACTCTTTTATTCTTAATATGCCAAAAATGAATCACCAGTAAAACACTTGTTCAAGAATCTGCTGATAGAAGCATGATAAATAATTAAGGTACCCTCTCTAAACTATTGTGTAGCTTGGTATACGAGTTAAAAATAAAACATTTTAATAGCCCTACACAGTTATATATATATATACTTTTGAGACCAGCACAGCACATAACAGGATTTATTAAAAAGTAGGGGCTTAATTACATATTATCTCATCTCAAGGCGTGCCAAGCATTCAGAAGTAATTAACATATTCGACTAATTACATTAAGTTAAGTATGACAATAGAAGTTCTTAGTTGACATCTCAAGTTTCAAAATCTTTTGAATTCCTTTTCAACAAGTCAAAATCTTTTAAATTCAATTTTTTTATAAGTCGACTCTTTTTAATTCAAAGTCATTTCAGTTCATATTCAGAAATAATATTGTTATTCCTTAAAGAACTCGATAGAAAACATTTTCTCTCTTAACTCTCTGGTAGAATCCAGCTCCTAACATGTTCTAAACAGAAATGTACCAAAAGTCATGGAACAAATGCTTAAAAAGACTTTGATTTTTCAATCCATTTGGATTGGATATAATTTCTAACCACCATCAAATCAGTCACACAAGCTCGGTACAGAATTGCTTTTCAAAAACAAGAATAGCAATACAAAACATATCTAACAACGATCGAATCAGTCAAACAAAGGCGGGACAGAATAACTATTAAAAGAAAAAGGTCGTACATAACATAATATTGCAGTCACAGAAAACTGTAAGAGATTTGCAACTTGGACAAGACAAACTTGCAGTTTTTAACTAGACATTGGATGGTTAAAGATGTACTCAATAGCAAGACCTCAAGAATCAAGAATCGATCTTATCAGCTTCTTGTTAGAATATTTTATTTCCTTATATATGTGGCCTCTACTATTTATGGAATTATTGGGCTTTGTGGGCCCAAGTATAAAATTAGGGTTCACATTACCTAATTGAATTAAATGCGCAATTAGGGTTCCACAACTTCATTAAATGTGCAAATTAGGGTTCGCATAACCTAATGGAATGAAGACGGAAAAGTCGAAAATAAATGTGCTAGACCCGGGAGAAGCCTCCACGTGTCCCGAGGTAGAAGGCACGTGGAGGCGGCTCGTTTTGGAAATTGATTGAGGGATTGGATTGGTGGGTAGAAGGACAGGACAATCTGGGCATTACTCTGATGATTAAAGGACATTTCTGGAATTTCCCTAAAAGCATGTGCCTGGCACATGACCACTTTTCAGAAAACCCTATAAATACCTCTTCCATTCTATTGGAAAAGGGACCTCTCTTCAGACACATGACTTGGACTCTTAGAAGATCAAAAGGACCTGGACATTCTCTCTCAACACTCAGAAAGACTCTTGGAATCCCAATAACCCTAATAAGGTTTCTGGATTCTAGGAGTGGAAGGACTTAAGAAGAAGGCTCTTGGAATCCCAATAACCCTAACACGGTTTCCGGATTTTAGGAGTTCTGTCACGCGTCATTGGAGTAATCGTCTACCTGTCGTTCTCCCCTCTTCAATCAATCAATCAATTCCGACAGTGCTCTTCATGAATTTCTCTCCTCCTCAGCCAACACGAAACCTTAACTGGCAAGGCACGATTTCCTTGCCCACATTTCTTTGGTGACTCTGCTGGGGAGGTGTAGAATTTGTGAAGGGTATGCCCACAACTCGAAGTGGGAGAACAACAGGAAGAGCTTCACCAACAAATAACATTACCTCACCGGATCCAGTTCCAAGGCAATCAAGTTAAGCTTTCCAAGGCGTGAATCTAAATCTCGAGCAACCCATCCTTGAAGACGCCTCAGAAGGAAGTTCAACATCACCATACATGGCTGATCAACAACTAACGAATGTCAGGCAGACAGCCGTGGGAAGGCAAGGCGAGGAAAAAAGTGGGGAGCAGGCAAATGTTGTGCAACTAGAGATGCTCAAGGCGTTGAAGGAAGTACGGGAAGGACAAGAGATGATGATGGCTATGATGCTGGAGATGCAGAGAAAGCAAAAGGAAATGAGAAATTTCCGCCAGCAGTTGATGCAGATTCCCACTTTCAAGACCATGTTCCCAGATAATTCACAGGGAGAACAAGCAGAAGTGGAGGACAACAACAACAACAACAACAACAATAGCAACAATAAGGAGAATCAGATCGCGCCTCCATTGACAGAGAATCAGTCTGTTCCAATCATCCACTTGGAACCTCAGAACAGTGGTGACATGCCATAACCCGGACTGGAAGTCAGCCAACCTCAGACAAACATCATTCTGACCACTATCCCTGCATTTTCACAAGTACAGATACCAACCATCCCAAGCCACGTCCAACGAGCGAGCCAACATGCACAACCAATGCAAGCTTTGCATGATGCAAATGAGCATCAACCAATTTCTTTACCATATACACCGCCAATGCAGCAATACGTCACAGCACCACAAAGAGTCCATGCCACGAGCCAATACGTGACGAAGGATGATATGACCAATGAGATCAATCAACTTCACAAGCAGACATCCCAACCTTCAGAGTTAGACTTTACTCCACCCTACCAGGCACATATTCGGAGACAACCTTACCCGGCAGGGTATATCGAGCATCCCCAGCAATTTTCAAAATACAATGGGGAGAAAGGAAATGTCATGGAGGACATACCATGAGAAGCTGGCGGCCGGGGAGATTGAACTAGGAGAAGAAATGTGCAACACTATCAACCATAGTGCAGTCCCGGAAGTAAAGAACCGAAATACTGGCTCTACCATCGAAAAAACTCTGAACTACATACGAATTAAAAATCCACTAAAAATGGTGGTTTAAGTCCTCAGGAGTATCCCTTGCCAAGTAATTGGATGACCAAGGGAGGAGGCACAAAAATTGACGAATTAAAAAAAATCCACCCAAGATGGTGGTCCACTCTAAATGGTGGTCAAGTCCTCGTAGACTGCACTTACCAAGAAATTGGAAGACCCAAGTGACGAGGCACCCGATTTCAAGTCCTCGTAGACTGCACTTGCCAAGAAATTGGACGACCCAAGTGACAAGGCACCTGATTTCAAGTCCTCGTAAACTGCACTTGCCAAGAAATTGGATGACCCAAGTGACGAGGCGCCCGATTTTAAGTCCTCATAGACTGTACTTGCCAAAAAATTGGACGACCTAAGTGACGAGGCACCCGAGTGTTACACTTTATCATCAAAAGTGAATGGTGAATGAGGCACCTGAGTATAAGCCCTCAACCCCGAAAAAAAAAGTTACACTTTATCTCTAAAAGTGGCGAACGTTATGCTTTCTTCGACAAAAGCAAGTTTTATTATATGAAACGTTATACTTTTTATTAAAAGAAATTTGATTATCAATGAATAGACAAACTTTCATTTATACTTGAATGTTTTTTTGATTTCTTAAAAAAAATATGAATTCAAGTGTTGGTTTGTGAAAAATATATATACATGTTTTTTACAAATTTCATGTTTGCTTGTTTATAATACCTATTGTTGTCTTGGAGTATTAATTTGAATAACCTGAGATTCAATTATAAATATTGAGTTTAAAGGAATCATTCAAATTAAAGGCAATCAATAAGTATAAAAGAAACTATAATTTGATGAATGAAATATATGTACATTAATTTTCTGATACAAGAAATGGAAAAAACAACGAAAGTTCATGATCTAAAGGTCATAACCTGTCGAATTGAAGAGAGGGGAATAGCTAAAGCTTGGTCTTCAATTTATCCATGGCATCTTGAAGCTCCTAAAGCTCTACATAAAGTAAGTCGTGCTAATGGTGACGAGAAGTGACTTCCGAACGAAGTGCAACAACATGATGATGGGAGAGATCCAACCTAACATGGAAGGAAGACATGTCTAAGGAGAGTTAAGAGATGCCACGGGAGGCGGAAGGTCATTCAATCCACCCAAAGTGCTATCCACAATTCCCTCACAAGCAATTACCAAGGAGGATTACATCAGTAATAGTCTCAGAAGGATTCCGCCTCCAAGAAGCAGGAGTCTCATCGACACCCTCAAACTTTTCATGTGGAGAAGTTGTAGAAAGGCGTCAAGTGGTGAAGAAGACTCGATACCCGCTGCCCCATTTGCGATACTCACAAAGAGCCCAATGGGAACATCATCATCATCTTCATCAGCAATGGTCTTCGACTTCTTGATTATAAAGAAAAGAGAAATTTCAAGAGAATGTAAGAAGGATTACATCGAAGATTTTCCGAGATTTCCCAGGAGAACTCCTTTAAGGCTCGCTCTCCTAAGGTTTTCTCCCCTAGAGTTTCCCTCTTCTAGGACTTTTTCGTTTTCGAGGCTTGCAAAACATCAAGCCCTGCGAAGTGTTCAGACACTGGAATCAAGACTTCAACACTTAAAATATTTTGCATTATCATCTCACCTAAGGCGTGACTCACGCGCAGGGGGCAAATGCTTACTGGTAGATTATAGATGACATAGACATCCTCCAGAGCAGAGGTGCATTCCCCCCAAGTCGTGACGAATGTGCATGTAGAGGAGCACCATGGTCCTGTTGGATATGAATGTCCCTGCATGGCTTGATGTAATGAAGAATGTCCACATAATCAACATTCCCAAGTATCTCGTCGATCCAATGATGTCATTCCTGAAGGAGGCTAGATGAATGTGAAAGGAACTGAAAGGGTACTCTTGTTTCTCTATGCATAGACGGGGAATGTGATCAGAATGGGGAAAGTCATCCCAACCTCCACAAGCCGCTGCATATAGAAACAAGCCTTCCTTCTCTGGCGGAGGAAGAATTGTACGGTCATAAGTCTGGACCTGCTTCCAAAAGACGTCGAAAAGACCAAAGGAGGGGAGCCCTTTCCCAATCATTGAGAAACAGGGTCTCCTTGGTTGTTCCCAGGTCTACAAAATATTCAATCGAAAGGGCCTGCAAGCAAGGGAAGTTCATTATAAGAATTCTAAAGAAAGCAAATAAAGGATGTCAAGTAAAGTGCTTGAGCTCGAAGTGCTCACCATAACAAAGAGGAAAGTCTGAGATTTAAGCTTCAAAACACCAGGAAAAAAAAAGAGAAGAAACAATGTCAGAAAGAGTTAGGAATCACAATTATGGAAGAAAAAATTTCCCAAAAATTTTTAAAAAACTTCGAACGGCCAAAAGGCATCCTTCGGAGCCTTTTTTGGACTTATAACGGCATACATCATGGCCGTTGGCAATCAATTTTGTAGGGCTTGTCGCTAGCTTCATTTTAATATATTATAGGCCCCGAAACTCCAAATGAGTCAAAAGTTATGATCAAAATAGTAACTGCTACTCCAAAACTTCATTTTTTTCATTTAAACTTCAATTCCTCTATAGGGTTTGGCCATGTTGGCTTCGACCCCCTAGGGTTCAGCCATGTTGTCTTCGGCCACCTAGGGGTTGTTCCTTTCATCCCTAAAAAAAATCCTCTATAGGGTTCGGCCAAGTTGGCTTCGGACCCCTAGGGTTCGGCCATGTTGGCTTCGGCCACCTAAGGGTTGTTCCTTCATCCCTTAAAAAAAATCCTCTATAGGGTTCAACCATGTTGGCTTCGGATCCCTAAGGTTCGGCCATGTTGGCCTCCTAGGTCCTGTTGCTCCACGAAACAACTGCTTGGAACAAATCCTCTTTCGCCGCAAAATTATAACCTTCCTCCAATGAATTCCGAGGGAAAAAACCAAGATATATATATATATATATATATATATATATATATATAGATGAATCAATTATGAGGAGTTTAGAAAATCGAAGGTCTTCCAATCCAAGGAGCAGTATAATTTTTGTAACCTCACGCAAATATTCTTGATCCTTAATCCACGGCGTACGTAAGAAAGGTTCGGGAGTGGAGGCTTATAATGTGGCAATTTATATAAGCTGCATATATATCACAAGAAGTTTACAAGCCCAACTATTGGATAATTGGATGCAAGCAGCACTTGGCCTAATCATGTATACATATGAAGGAGTTAAACTTTGTTGGCTAGTAGGGGAGTAGCATGTACAGCTTCAATAGGGGTCCCTTCTTATTGCAAATAACACCCAAGTAATGTGGCAACAGAACTGCCCACTGCAATTCGGATGCAAGACATTCGGCCGTGGATTATGAATATCGACTTCTTACTTCCAAATCAAGATAAGTAAAGATTGTATTTATTTTTTTAGAAAAAAATAATAATAATAAAATAAGATTTTATTTTATTTCCAAAAAAAATAAGATTTGATTTAATTTGATAAAAAAAATCTCTTTCAAGATCAAATTAAGAAAGATTTGATTTTATTTTCAAAATAAATAAAGATTTAATTTCCAAAATAAAATTAAGATTTGATTTTATTTTAATATTTGATTTGATAAAAAGGAAAGACTTGGTGTACCAAAATAAAGATTTTTATTTGGTGATATTGATGATCTTTCCTGTTTTAATTTTCAGAAAAAATAAGGAAACAAATCTTGAACAGATTATGGAAAGATTTTTGGAGGATTTCCCGATATGTCCAAGGAAGAGCCTTGTTAGGATTTGCCTCCCTAGGGTTTAACCCTAAGGGTTTGGCTCCCTAGGGGTTCCCTCTACTAGAACCATTATCTTCAAGACTTGTAAAGTGAAGTCACGCAAAATCGTTCAAGTATTCTTGCACGATCGTCTATTTGGGAATGCGACTCTCGCGTAGGGGGCAAATGTGGGCCCAAGTGTAAAATTAGGGTTCTCATGACCTAATTGAATTAAATGCGCAATTAGGGTTCCATGACCTCATTAAATATACAAATTAGGGTTCGCGTAACCTAATGGAATGAAAACAGAAAAGTCAAAAATAAATGTGCTAGACCCGGGAGAAGCCTCCACATGTCCCGAGGCAGAAGGCTCGTGGAGGCGACTCATTTTGGGAATTGATTGAGGGAATGGATTGGTGGCTAGAAGAACAGGACAATCTGGGCATTACTCTGATGATTAAAGGGTATTTCTGGAATTTTCCTGAAAGCATGTGCCTGACACATGACCACTTTTCAGAAAACCCTATAAATACCCCTTCCATTCTATTGGGAAGGGGACCTCTCTTCAGACACAGGACTTGGACTCTTAGAAGATCGAAAGGACCTGGACATTCTCTCTCAACACTCAGGAAGACTCTTGGAATTCCAATAACAGATTTTTGGATTCTAGGAATGGAAGGACTCAAGAAGAAGGCTCTTGAAATCCCAATAACCCTAACACAGTTTTCGGATTCTAGGAGTTCTGTCACGCGTCATTGGAGTAATCGTCCACCTGTCGTTTTTCCCTCTTCAATCAATCAATCAATTTCTTGTTCTTCGTGGATTTCTCTTCTCCTCTGCCAACACGAAACCCTAACTGGCAAGGCACGATTTCCTTGCCCACAGGCTTACATATTGTATTAATTTAATCACCTTATTTATGGGTTTGGTAATTATGTGACTCATAAATATTATTACTAATATTAATTAGGCATAATAGGCCCTAGGGTTTCATAATCTTGATGAACAATTTTGACCCTTAGCTATTCTATAAATAAAACAGTTACGGTTTGGTCTCAATTGTCGTATCAAGAACTTTATACACACCTACACATCCATCATAAGATTGAGAGAGACAATTGAATACCTTCACCCTTAAGCGCAGCGGAAGCGTGATACATACAAGATGGCTTCTCTCAATTCATGTAAGTACCTAATTGATTAATTGATTTTATTCTATGTAATAGCACGTTCCGATATAATTATTTAACACTTCTTCTTTATCCGGAATCTCCATCTTGAACTCCTCTTCCAGAGCCATGACAATCTCAACATTGTATTACATGACTGTTTGATGGATATATTAACATTGCCTCTGAGATACACTTGAAAAAGCACAGATAAGAGACCAGCAGCCACAAAATAAAAAATAAAGTACTGAATACTTATGACCCAATAATCGTTTGAATAGGAAGTAACCGCTACCAATACACCTGCACAGTTCATCATAAAGCAAAGAGGAATCACCAGATGCTGAATTCAACGCCTGACCACTTACTGTCCTGCATTGCTTTGGAGCGCAAATGCCTATAATAGTATCCAGACCAAACAAGCATCCACCTTTTCTTTTTTCTAGTGAAAAAGGATAGTGGATACCAACCTCACGCTCCACACAAATAGCAAGAGAATGAAAATATGAGCCCCTGAGAAATTCGATCAGACACCGGAGAAGGGCGGAGCGTGTAGTGGGTGCAAGATTCTTGATGACTCATGGAGTCATGGTGGTGCGTGGTGGCTCCTTTCATGTCAGAGACTGCAGAACTGAAGTCACCTAAGTCTACCGACCTCTCCTATGTAGTTAGATCTTGAAAAGACTTGGCTGATGTGAACAGATCTCAAGAGTCTAGGATGTTGCGCTTCCAGTTGCGCGCCATGGATACTCACTATGCATATAATTAACAAATAAAGATACAATGCTAAAATATGAAATAAGCCCTACTTCTGCAAATCTTGCCATCAACCACAATATAGGCATTAAAAAAGCTTCATGCAGAACTTAGGCCAAATGTTTCAGTTCTCTGGGAGCTAAATATGATCAAATTTTAAAACAATCCTCGATACCCTGCTCACTGAAGATATTGAATTTATGAGCGCATCTGCCATCTTCTGTTAGCAGTCCGAAAGGAGTAAACTAGGCTTCAGAGAACATTGATACAATTTTATTAGTTCACTGATGAGTGAAAATCAATAAGAAGATTCAGTTGGAACTAGACAAGGTCTATTAAGCTACGACCTCCATCCAGTAAAGAATGTCACTTCTTCTGAGGTTTAATTTTGTGGAAAGATCGCAAAAGTAACTCAAAATGATGTAGTATTTTGATAAAAATTCTTGGCAAAACATTTAAAAAATATTGAGACAAAAATACAAAATATTTTGAATTACTTTTATGATTTTTTTTTAATAAAGTAAATCTCACGTGACATTTATTTATTTTTTTGCAAGACGGGAGGAGTATGTCATTGGGCCACTAAGATTATACACAACGATAGCCAGTTGAGCACTACGATTGATTGTCAATTTCTGATAGATGAATCCTGCGTGTAGCTCATTTTAAATGAAATAGAGAGTCTCTATTTAACACTTTGTTTCTGAATTTTGGAAATAAAAAAAAAGAATAGAAAACTTAAATAATTAGAAAGAAAATAAAAGAATAGAAAATTTAAAGTTTTTCTTTGTGTTGTTTCTGAATTTTTAAGAGAAAAGAATAGAAAATTTCAAAAATTTCTTTTCTTTCGTTTTTGAGTTCCAATGAAAAAAAAGAAAAAGAAAAATATCACTTTTACAAATTTAACCTTCTATTAATTATAACTATTGAACCATGAATAAAAATATGCAAGATAAATTTAATCATAAAAAAAATTCCATAATCAAATACAAATATCCAAATAAATGTTAAACAAAAACTACTTTTACAAAGTCATTGTCATACCATACCCAAAAGTCATCAAACATAATCTGTATTATTCATACTAACGGAGATTATTCATCAAATTCTTCAAGAAATTCAATCTCCTCTCTAATAGTAACCTAAACATTTCTCGTGCCTTGTCTTGATTTTCTAGTAGTCATAAATAGGCCTCATCGATTTTTTCTTCATCAAAATTTATTTCAATTAGTCCTTTAAAGATATCATTTGCAGAATAGACTCACACAAATGAATTGATAAATATTTCTCCCTGTTTTTCAAATGTCTCCCCTTATACTTTTCCAATATGGTAGCTAATCTATCCATCTCATTAGTTAATTTACCTTTACATCAGAATGTTTTGCCTTTTTCTTTTTTTCTTTTGAAGGACTTACACTTTCCTTCGGTACTTGAGAAGGTTCTTGAGAAGGATCTTGAGAAGGGGTTGACATAAAGTCGCCAATTTCATCCAAATTGAAACTTTCTAAAATTACTTCATATCAAAATATTGCACCATCAATTCCAACAATTGTAGATTTTTGATCAGCCATGTCCTCCCACTTTTTTCGTTTCTCTTTTGCAATTACTGAACCTTCCATTGTTGCCTTATCTTTAGCAAATAATTCTTTCAAGCGATCGTAATGGTAGATCGCTTTTTCCCTCCACATAGTAGCTTTAGGCTTTGTCTAGTTATAAAGACATTATTATCAAATAAAAGACATTATCTATATGCTCACAATTAAATTGGACAAAAGTAATTCAATTAAACCTGAATAAATACCTCTATAAGGTATTTCCATACTTCAGGTTCAGCATTCCAATTTTTTGTAACTGATGAGTGGTTAATATACCCATGAATTATGTATTTTTAGACTTAATATTTTGTTTTTTAAAAGTATTTTAGGATATTTTATTTGTTTAGTATGTATGTTGTAGGTTAATGCAGCTAAAAGAGCAAATATGGCAATTTTAGGCAAAGCAGTGGCAGTTTTGTAAATAAGTGAAAGTTGAATGTTGGGGCATTCGTTTTGTAAAGGATTTGAATGCTGGGGCATTAGGAGTCAGGAAGTGGGCAAAAATTCTGTTGACTGGGTCAATTTCTATTAGGATTTGGAGACTCTAAGCCTAATTGTGATGAGGGAACTTAAGTATAAAAGGAAAAAGAGCTTTTAACAAAGGGAGACACATAATATGAGAAAGAGACTGGAGATTCAAGGGAGCACACAACGAATTCAGATTGGAGATTGAAAACTGTAGTCAATTACTGAGTTTTTATTCTTCTTCTCTATTTGTAATTTAATTGTGATGTTTTCGATGGAATTTTTTTTTTTCATTTTCAGTATAAACTAATTTTCCAATTAAGGCTACAATTAACCTTTTATGCTTATGAATTGATTATCTATATTAATCCAATTATTGATTAAAATTAAGTTGTCTGTCATATTTTGTGCTTATTGATTAATTATTTGATCAACAATTACCATTTTACACTAGATAAATTTGGGATATGAAATTTAGGGTTAGAACTGAATGTGATAGCATGTATTCTTAATTATTTACATGGGAAAAATAATTAGGGTTGTGAATGGAATAAAGATATATCTTTTCACTGCATGTAACAATTAGGAATTGATGCTTAATGAATTTAATTCTTTTGTTTTGCATAGGAATATCGCACAATTAATTGAATTGAATATTTTTATTTGATCACTTGGAAAAGAGCTTATAAATACTTCGAATTCTTGTTAACAACTCACGTGGGTATAATAATTAGAAAAATTGGATAATTGATTTATATTGCATAATTGGGGAAATTGTAGTCGTAAGCCTTTATCATCTAAATCAAATCTTTGTGTTAAAATTAGTTTTAGTTAATTTAATTTAGTTTTAATTGGAAAATCACTCTAATCACTTGTTTAAATAAAATTAATTTGGTTAACATTTAGTACTTTGTAATTTTTATTAATTAATTCCTCGTGGGATCGACAACTCTCTTATCATTATATTACTCGTTGACCATGTATACTTGCATGTATAAAAAACTTGTTGGTTGATTTCGCAATTAATAAATACATGCAAGTATACATGATCAACAAGTAATATAATTATAAGAGAGTTATTGATCCCACGAGGAATTAATTAATAAAAATTACCAAGTACTAACACTTAAGCAAATTAATTTTATTTAAACAAGTGATTAGAGTGATTTTCCAATTAAAACTAAATTAAATTAACTAAAACTAATTTTAACACAAAGATTTGATTCAGATGATAAAGGCTTAAGACTACAATATCCCCAAATATGAAATATAAATCAATTATCCAATTTTTCCAATTATTATATCCACGTGAGTTGTTAACAAGAATTCGAAGTATTTATAAGCCCTTTTCCAAGTGATCAAATAAAAATATTCAATGCAATTAATTGTGCGATATTCCTATGCAAAACAAAAGAATTAAATTCATTAAGCATTAATTCCTAATTGTTACACGCAGTGAAAAGAGATATACATATTCCATTCACAACCCTAATTATTCGTCCCATGCAAATAATTAAAAATACATGTTATCACATTCAGTTCTCACCCTAGATTTCATCTCCCAAATCCATCTAGTATAACATGGTAATTGGTGATCAAATAATTAATCAATAAGCATAAAATATGACAGACAACTCAATTTGAATCAATAATTGGATTAATATAGATAATCAATTCATAAGTATAAAAGGTCAATTGTAGCCTTAATTGGAAAATTAGTTCATACTGAAAATTAAAACCAAAAATCTCATGGAAAACATCACAATTAAATTACAAATAAAGAAGAAGAATAAAAACTCAATAATTGATTCCAGTCTTCAATCTCCGATTTGAATTCCTTGTGTGCTCCCTTGAATCTCTCAGTCCAATCTCCAGTCTCTGTCTCAAATTATGTGTCTCCCTTTGTTTAAAGCTCTTTTTCCTTTTATACCTGAAGTTCCCCCATCACAATCAGGCTTAGAGTCTCCAAATCCTAATAGAAATTGACTCAGTCAACAGAATTTTCGTCCACTTCCTGACTCCCAATGCCCCAACATTCAAATCCTTCACAAAACGAATGCTCCAGCATTCAACTTTCACTTATTTATGAAACTGCCACTGCTTTGCCCAAAATTGCCATATTTGCCCTTTCAACTGCATTAACTTACAACATACATATTAAACAAATAAAATGTCCTAAAATACTTAAAAGTAAACAAAATATTAAGTCTAAAAATACCTAATTCATGGGTATATTACCCCACTCATCAATAACTAAGCTCCAAACAAAGCCACTAAATCCAATTGAACATTTAAACAAGTCATAACACTCAGCAAAATGAGCTTTGAGAGTCTTCGATTAAGCAAGTGACTTTTCTTCAAGTATGGTATCTCAAGTTTTTTTATCAAATATTTCAACATATTTGCATAGGCATACGTCGTAAAAGTTCCATCAGGTATGTTCTCTTGTGCTTGTTCATAAAGCATTGCCTCAATGAACAATTCGATTATCCATTCTATTTGTCCATTTCAAATTTTCTTTCTTTGAGGCTAGAATTTCATTTGTTGTTTTGGTGATGTTTATCCTATATAAATAATCATGAAATTAAAAGAAGCAACACATATATATAAACAACACACAAAACAATGGATAAATAATAAAATAAAAAACATAATCTCATATATATAAATAATAAACACAATATCATTCTAGTTACGGCACAAATACTCGTCAAATAACATAATAAATTAAAAAATCAAAAGTATTATAGACTAGTTGTCAACATGAGATGAAACTCAAGAACTATTAACTTCATTTATGTAATCAATCCACATATCATTTGCAATAGAAATCCTCAAATTAATACTCAACATGTGTTGCATCCTCAGTAGCATCTCTTACATGATCATTAGGTTCATGTATTTGCTCTAGGAGCTCTCGATCAACTTCGACAATAAGGTCATCATCAGGATCAATTGACATCAAGTAATTATGTAAAATGCAACATGCTAAAACAATTTCAGATTGAGTATCCACATCGTATTTTGGCTCGGTTGTGCTCCCAATAATGGGAAACCTTTTCTTTAGTACGCGTATATTACGTAATGATGTATGACGTAGATTAAATAATTCTCTAGGATTTTCTAGAGGTCAAGTTGATCAGTACTCTTTTAAATGGTAGCGAACACCTCTATAAGGTGTCATTAATCCGTTGGTAAATGGTAATCCGGCATCTACAAGATAATATTTGCCTAGAAAAACATAATATTAGTTAAATGTAAAACAAAGAATTTTTTTTAATTAAATCTTAAAAAAAGTTGATAGTGTATTACCATTAGGGATTTTCAATTTATCTTCTCTTACAAGGGAATTTTTAATTATTCTGGAGTCAGATGTCGTCCCTTTCCAACCAGTCAAATATAAGTAAATTTCAAGTCAAATGTACATGTGGCTAAGACATTTTGCGTAGGGTAACCCTTCCAAGCACGATATCTTGGTACATCAGTGTGAGAAACTTTTACACGAACATGAGTTCCGTCTATTGCTCCTACATAATCCTAAAATTCACAAACATGCACATACCTTGTTAAATATATAAAAATATGAATTTGAGTTAAAGTATGTTAAGTTGTAAGTTTTACTTATAATATGGATAAAATCTACTATTGTTGAGTACTTCTGAAGGTACGTGTGCTCCATTTGGTTATATTAAAAATTTCTTCCAATGATATTATTGCTCTCTTAACACTATGAAAATGACGACTTTTTGTTCCCGTTGAGCTATAAAAGAAGAATGTAATTGTACGATTTCTCACATTATGCGACAATATGTGAAGAAATTTTGCGACTTGTTCCTCTAGAGATACTCATTGAGTAGGTCGAAGTCCGCCCTCGTCATGCAATATCTTATACAATTTTTTAAAGGTTTGTGGTCTCATGTGAATAACATCACGACTTCTCTCACTGTACCTTATCTCATGAAGCAATTCATCTCTTACTTTTTTTTTCATTTCAGTTATTTCTTTACTAGGTTTATTCCCACAAGGTCTAGTCGTACGACATTTGATATATTGAACTATGAGGGATAAGATCAATGTTACTAGAAAATGTTGTCGATCCATAAAATCTCAAAATTTACACTCCTGATTGTCCATCTATTCAATCAATAAAACTGAATGAGTTTTAAAGTTAAATACACAACAAAAAATGGATATAAAACAATAATAGTAAATTCATATTTTTGTTCACAAAATCATAAATAGACTATCTATATAGAGACAATCTAATAGTAATAAACTAGATACAAACCCATTCAAATTTTTAATAATAAATGTGTGCGTGCAATTAATAAATTAAAATATAATAAGAAAATAGTATATTATTGTGCGATGATCAAATTTTACACAGAAAAACAAATGAATATACATATTTCAAATCCTGATGCTAGTAGGTAGCAGCATTCTATAATCAATTAATAAAAGGGAAAGTATATATTTTTGTTCTGTGAAGTAAACAATTATACTTACTACAAAAGTTTTACTGCAAAATGTGTGAGGAAAGTTTGAATCAAGCTAAATAAACAAGTGCGAAGTAGGACATTGATCCCAAAAATTCTGTAAGGAAAATTCACACTTCCAAAGCCTTAATATCCTTAATCTTATCAAACTTAAATCTGATCAAACACACTTGTGTATGTGACTTAAAATGAAGATACTAAATGAAGATGCTAAATAATCAAATTAAGAAATAAACTCAGTTCCTTACTGTTGATAATAGCTCTAATCTAAACACAAACTTTCCAATCGAAAATCCACCAAAATTTTCAATTAAACACGATTGACAACACAAATATCAGATCAATCAAATCAATTGCAAACATTATTCCGCATATCAACAACTAAATGCAAATGCAATAATCTCAAATTTTAGCACATAATATCTAAAAATTTAGAAAATAGGTAAACCAATAAAATAATTCCACCTGCTTCTAGGTTATCTTTCGCACTCCTGCATATAGCTGTAACCTGTAAGTAATAATGTGTGTATATAATAGAAGAAAGACAGAGAGACAAAACGAAAAAGAAGAGGAAAATTAACCGTGAAAAAGAAAAAGCCATGGTTGCTATTCACTTATGAGAATAAATAATTAACCTGATTAATATACGTATATATATGTATGTATATGCATGGAGGATTAGGTCAGGTGATCATTAACATTATTTCAAACTCTAATTCAGTTAAGAAGTTTTATTCATATAAAATTTTGCTCATTGGTTGTTGGAGAGATTAAATTCTACTTGGTTTGTTATTATTTATCCATAATTTAAAAAAGGATATGATATAATTAAGATAATTAGTTTGTTATTATTTTTTCATAATTTTAAAAAGGAAAGGATATAATTAAGATAATTGGGACATAATTAAAATTATTTAATATGTACAGGTGTTGAATTTGTAGAAGGACATATGTCAATATATGGTGCCATGTACTGTGATTTAGTATATATAATAGATAATAGATTAGTCTGAAACATGGTCTAATAGGCATAGCAATTATAACTACAATAAAATGTCTTATTTTAAATATGTAAACCGTAAATCATTTAAATAACATATTTGCAAAAAAGCATTCAAGTCACTGATAATAGCATGTTTAATTGCAATCTACTATTTAAAATTCAGAAAAGGGGAATCATTACACCAATCATAACTTATACTCAATATAAAGTATTCACAAGGAAATTGCAACAAAAAGTCGATATTCAAGAGAATGTAAAGCAGATAAGCAAAGGCATGTACCTAAATCGTTGGCGGCAGTCTGAGAACTTGTTCGTGGCAACAAAGAAGTCATTCGCGCTAAGAAGTCTCTTTCTCTTTATCAGCTTAGGTTTAGTAGATAAAAACAAATTAGGGATATGAGTTGTAATTTAAAATTTATTATATTAAAAGTTGAGGATAATATGGGAATTATAAAAATATTACTTATTCCAATTTATTTTTCGTCCAAATCAGGTCAATTTTGGACGAAAAACTTTGGCAGGAAAAGTGGCCAAATTTTCTATCCATTTCTTTTCTTACCATGAAGAACTTCATGGTAAATTCACTTCATGCCCAATACAGTACTGACACACAGACATGAGGGTGATCTCTCCGCCTGTGTAAGACCCCAACTTTTATAAATAAAGATGAATTTTTTATAAATATCATTTTTGAATATTATGGAGTTAATTTGATATAATGTTATAGTTGTGGGTAATATTTGCAAAGTACGCAAGTTGTTATATAATATTCGATTGGTCGGGGAATATTCGTTTTAACAGGGAATATTCGTACAACGGCACAATCATTGGTGGACCCCACAACAGAATTATTATCGGATTGAGAAAACGACAAAAATATTTTATTAAAACTAACGACGGAAGTTTTACCATTGATACTGTTGAACTACTCGGTAGTAAAAGTACAATAATACGTGTGGTTGCATAGTAGTACACGGTATTGATTATTAATGCTTATGTGAGAAGTCACTCAGTTTGATTCAATTATTGTCAGCTAATAATATGAATTATTTAGCGATAATGAGGTTTTGTTTTATTCGTATTATTAACGTAATAAAACAGAAACATCTTTTTATATAAAACAGAATACTTTATTAAAGTTATTCTATAAATAGAATATATTATATTTTATTTAAAAGATTTTTCTTTAAATATGGACCGTCAGATTAAAGTAATCAATCTAGACCGTTCATGGATTAGTTACTATGCATTCTATTTTTCTATAAATAGCAGCTCATTCCTTCATTATTTCTTACGAATTCACTGAACTCTAGAGAGAGAAACTATAGAGAGAAACTATAGAGAGAAAGAAGAAGAGTATTCTGCTACTTAACTACTTCCTTATTTCAGCTCTTCTTTAAAACGGTAAGGGGTGTTATTCTTTCTTATTCATGAAGAGAACTGTTGTTATTTCATTTCTTATTATTCTGTTGGAATAACCTGTATACGCGGTCTACCCTATACTTGGTGACATTCTTCTGTTATTATGTTGGAACATCCTGTCTGTGTGTTTTACACCGGACCTGGTTCCGTTTTTATTATTATTCTGTTGGAACATCTTGTCTGTGTGTTTTACACCGGACCTGGTTCCGTTTTTATTATTATTCTGTTGGAACATCCTGTCTCTGTGTTTTACACCAGACCTGGTTTCGTCTTTATTATTATTCTGTTGAAACATCCTGTCTGTGTGTTTTACACCGGACCTGGTTTCGTCTTTATTATTATTCTGTTGGAACATCCTGTCTGTGTATTTTACACCGGACCTGGTTCCGTCTTTATTATTATTCTGTTGGAATATCCTGTCTGTGCGTTTTACGCCGGACCTGGTTCCATTATTTATTATTCTGTTGGAATAACCTGTCTGTGCGGTCTATCGAATGCCGGGAGATTTCTTTTGTTATTCCATTCTTTATTATACTCAGTTGGTTAAGTTTTGACTTCTATACTCCATGAAATTAGTGGAATATCCTTGATAATTGCGGTTCATCCAGTATCTTTTAATGAAAATATTCTTCTAAGTATTCTTGAATTTTACTCCACAAAGCAGTATCATGTTGACAATTTGGACGTTGTTAATTCTTGGATAAATTAATTCTTGAACTTGTTTTATTGAATTCTTATATCATTGTCATCATCCTCATGTTTATAAAATGTTGAAAGTCATTTGTGGCCTGTAGTGCATAGATGGACTTGGTATGATTATGATCAGGAATTATTCGGTATAATCATGATCGTAATGTTACAAATGATGTGGTAAAAATCCTCATTGGCCCGTAGTGCGTTGATGGACAGTTGTTGGCATGATCATGACCATTAATGAATACACGAATATCCTTGGCCGTAGTGCAGGGGTGATTAGATGATGTGGATTATTTTATTAAGCTGAGTCCCAGCGAACACAGTGTTGAAAAACCTTTTAAATCATAAAAGATAGTAGAGTTTATTTTCTACTTGACTCTTTTAATGGATTGCTTGTTCCGCTACATTTAAACTTGATGTCTATTATATTTTATCAGTTTAACATTGTTGAAGGCTAATGATAATTTATTCTGCATTATCTTAGTCATAATATTTCTTACTGGGCTAGTTGAGCTCACCCTTTCTTTCACTGTTCTCTTCAGGACATGAGAATATAGCTGGGACGAGTCGGGGAACGGAGTGATGGACCAGATGATAGTATTAGTAGTCCTCACTATTCTATGTAATAGTATGATAATAATTGTAATGAGGACTTCTTTTGAGTATGGATACTCTCTAGAAGATAATATTTGTATTCAAACTCACAGTTTATATTTTGTCGTATTGTGCACGACAGTTGTATTAGTAAGTTGTATTTGAATTCTGTACCATGTATCTGGCGACCCAAGATGGGTGATGTATACCTATTTTTGGGGGCGTCACAGCCTGCATGTCTGTCATGGAGTGAACTTATCATGAAATTCACTTCATGCTAATTATATCATTTCTCAATAATCAAACAGGGAATTAAAAGTGTGACCTCGACTTTGGGGAAGCTCTTGACAACGTCGTCTAGACTCTATCAATGACCTCTTTCTTGTCAAGATGATGGTCGTCGTGAGATGATATTGATCGGACGGTGCCCAGCTTTGATCCATTTAGGGCTAGGGTTTGAGATGCGGGAACTCGAATGTGGCCAAGTATTGCTAATCTCAGCCTTTCTGTGTTTATACCAATTTTAAAATTTAATATGTCACTTGACCTCCAAAATCAAATTGTATTTCTAATTTTGAAATAGAATGAAAATAGAACTTAAAGGAGCCAAACTCGCACAATGTTGAACTCAAGTCCAGTACAATATGTAGTTATTTAAGTCGAGCTCAAGTCAGTACAACATAATTTGTGTTATGCTCGTTTAATTAAATGAATATATTTTTTTATTTGAATTTGACCAAATAAAAAATTTAAGTTGAGACAAGTTTAAACTAGTCAAGTTTTACTTAGAAGAACTCAATTCGTTTTTAATTATATAAAAAAGTGAGATAGAAAATGATATGCATGATTTTAATTATTATATGTATTCCATGTATATTGAAACATAACAGGTAAAAACATATTTTAAGGACAGCTTCCACAAAAATTAAACAAATTAAATTAAAGAAGAAAAAATTAATAAGTTTCAATTTTATCCATAATACACGTACATAACGATTTTTCTTTTCTTTAAAAAGAGTGAATGTTTTTAAGTAGTTAAATACTCTCAAATATCATAATAAATGTTCTAGTTTGATTTTAATGATCAAATTCATTTTTTTTAAATAAATAATTAAAAATATTTATATTGAAATTTTAAATTACTAAACTTGACATTAGTAGTATATTATTCGTAATTTATTATGTTTATAATTTTTAAACATATATCTTGAATTTTTTAAAATTTTATTAATTTTAAAAATGATTAAATTAACTATAAAAAATAAATTAAGATGTTTATTATGGGCAAAAAACACTTTTACGCCACTGTGGTTGTAGTGTTTTAACTAATTAGCCACTGTGCTTTTAATTTATTCAATTAGCCCACTATACTTTTTAAAAATGTGCAATCAACCCATTCCGTCCAATTTTGCAGACGAGCGTTAAAAATTGGCCTTATTTTCCTACGTGGCTTTTACAAATTAAATGCTAATGATGTGTATTTGCTGATGTAGTCAGCAAGACCAATTAGTTAAGCCTTCGTGGAATGGGCGGGAGGAAACCGTAGCAAACAAAAGAAAACCAAAGGCACAAATAAACAATTCATCTAGGGCTCAAAAGCAAACATTCGTCTGAGAAGAAATCGAGGAAGGAGGTGGGGGTCTCTGGCGACACAAACAGACGAACAAGGTGGTGTATCAGGATAATAAAGTTAGGGTTCCAATCGTCTACCATAGTAAGCGATACAGACAGACAATCGCCTACCGAACAATCGTCTACCACAGTTAGGGTTCCAATCGCCTACCGAACAATCGTCTACCATGTAAGTGTGGTTTGGGTTCCACCAATTTTTGTCTGAAACATAAAATATTTCACTCTTTTCATCTTTGTTTTCTCTTAAAAGCGAAGGTAAACAGTGTTGATAGGAATTATTTCACTTTTTCATCTTTGTTTTTTCCAATCCCCAGGTTCTCATATGAAGTATTGCACTTTTATGCACCAGTGAAAAAACTTGATGATATTTTGGATTTAAACATGAATGACCAGAGAAATATTAATAGTGAAGTTATGGCTACCAACATTAGTGTAAAAGTGCTATTTCCCTAATAGTTGGTAGCCATAACTTCACTGATTATAGAGTTTGTAAATTGATGTGATAAATGGAAATCACATAGGTTTAAGTGTTAAGCAATCGTAAAAAGTCATTAAGATTTAGTGTTTCTTTAATGTTTATAGTTGTTTTTCTTTAATGTTTACAGATTTCTTTAATTGGTGACCATGTAATAAGTTTATTCAGTAAATGGTCATGGTACTAACAAATTGAACATGTTGTTTAATGCAGCATGAACTACTTTGATGTTGAATTGTACCATGGAGGTCAGTTTGTTACTAAGGAGGATGGATCATATGTTTGAGGGTGGAGGGAAAGAAACTTATAAGGGGGCTGATGGAGATTACTTGAATGTTGAGAGGATGGTGAAGTTGGTAAAACACCTAGGGTATAAAAGACACTTTGATATATGCTTCAAATTGGTGGGGTGGAATTTGAAGGAGGGTCTAGAACTTCTTCATGATGACAATAGTGTAAGACTGCTAATTGATGAAGCTCTGAAAACTGGGAAGATTGATATATATTGTGACCATGAGGATAATGAAGAAACACTTGCCGAGGTTGATGTCAGAGATGAGGAAGCACCAAAGCAGACAGACGATGATTCAAGTGATGCTACGTATGAGGAAAGTGATGAGGAGTTAAGTGATGCTACTGATGATGATGAGAATGAGGAGTTGATAAATATAAGAAAAAGAAAGGGACTGATAAAAACATCAAGAGGACAAGAGTTGGTTTTGGATTGTGAAGTAAACCTTGATGAAGATCCGGTTGATATTAGTCACTTACATGTTGAGGATGTTGGGGCTTCATCTATCCCAAGAAAGCAACCAAAAGTTGAACCTGGTACACAAGAGAGCAGTAGCAGGGGGAAAAAGCTGGCATCCAGAAAAACTAAGGCTGTAGAGGTGGACGTTGAACCAACATTTTCAGATGGGGAGGATGAGTTGGGGTTTGGGACAAAAGGAATGAGGCCTTGGGTAGAAACTGAAGAAAATTCTGATGATGAGATTCCTCCAAGTGGTGATTCTAGTAGTAACAGTGAAAGGGAAGGAGAGGAGCCACAAAGGAAAAAGAAAAGAGTGGTTCCAACATATAATCCAAACACTCCACTTAGCAAGATAAAATTTGAAGTTTATATAATATTCACTGGTCCTGAACAGTGTAAGGAAGCCATAGTGAATTATGCAGTTGGTAATGGAAAGGGAATCTATTTTGCTGTTAATGAGAAAACAAGAATACAAGCAAAGTGTGCCACTAACTGTCCATGGGGGTTGTGGGCTAGTTATGTGCCACTTGAGAAGGTGTTTCAAATTAAATCATACAATGAGCAACATTATTGTGTGAGAAAAACAAGGATTAGGATTGTTAGGTCTAGATGGTTGGTTGACAAGTTTGGGGGTACAATAAGAGCAAAACCAAGAATGAAGTTGAGGAAAATACAGGCTGCAATTAAACAAAAGTTTGGACTGCAATCATCATTACCTCAGTGTCGACGAGTAAAGAAAATGGTTTTAAGTAAAATTGAGAGCACCTTGAAGGAGCATTATGGTAAGGTCTAGAAGTATGGGAATGAGATTCTAGCTACAAATCCTGGGAGCACAGTCCAAATTAGAGGTGATGGGGGCACTCCACCTAGATTTAAAAGAATGTACATTTGTTTTAAAGCTGTTAAACAAAATTGGTTGGATGGATGTAGACATATAATAGGGCTTGATGGTTGTTTCTTAAAGACATACTGTAGGGGTGAGTTGTTATCTGCTATTGGTAGGGATGTAAACAACCAAATGTTTCCAATTGCTTGGGCAGTGGTTGAAAGTGAGAACAAGGATTCCTGGAGTTGCTTTCTAGGTCTATTGCTAGAGGATGTTGGCCTGGAATTAGGTAGAGGATGGACCTTGATAACTGACCAACAAAAGGTATTACAAATGTTTTATAACTTTATGTTTTTATTACTTGTTATTATATTTTGTACTAAACCTGTACTAAACCTGTACAAAATTTGCAAGGGTTTGGTTCCTACTATACAAGAGCTTTTGCCAGAGGCAGAGCATAAACGTTGTGCCAGACACATCTATGCTAACTGGAGGAAGAAGTGGCCAGAAGCAGTCTTGAAGGTGATGTTTTGGAGAGCAGCCAAGGCCAATAATCCTCATGAGTTCAGAAGGGCAATGGTTGACATCAAGCAGAAGAGTAAGGATGCTCACACTCATCTTTTAACTATTCCTCCTAAGCAGTGGAGCAATGCCTTTTTTTCTTGTGAAACAAAATGTGATGTTGTGACTAATAACATGTCTGAATGTTTTAATAGTTGGATCTTAGAGGCTAGATATAAACCATTACTAACTATGTTTGAAGATATAAAAACACAAGTCATAGGTAGAATCCATACAAAGAGGGATGAGATGCAAAAAATAGAGGCAAAGTTATGTCCTAGGATTATGACAAAGGTCAATAAGGCCATTGAGTTAACCAAGTACTGTGAGTATGACTGGGATGGGGGACACAAGTTTGAAGTATCTGATAGGAGTAGAAAATACAAGGTAGACTTAGAGATTATGAGTTGTTCATGTGGGGTATGGCAGTTATCTGGTATTCCTTGCCACCATGGAGTAATTGGAATCCTTCACATGGAACAACCAGTTGAGAACTATGTTGATTCCTGCTATTATGTGGATACTTACCTGAAATCATATAACCACTTGTTAAATCCAATGGGGGGTTCAAATGAATGGCCTCCTTCCAACATGACAACATTGTTGCCTCCACTAACCAAGAGAATAACAGGCAGACCTAAGAAAAATAGGAGGAAGGATCCTAATGAAGAGCCCAGAAGCAAGACCAAGTAATCTAGGAAAGGGACTCCTGTTAGGTGCTCTAGGTGCAAGGAGTATGGGCATAACAAGTTAGGTTGTAAGTGGACACAACCAAGGACTGAAACTGGGACACAACCTACTGAAGAACCAAGTCAAGCTACCCCACAATCTGGAGGTGCCCCAAGGCCTAATAAGCTGGGGGTAAGCTTTTTTAAAACCAATTTTTAAAACCAGTTTTTAATAGTTGATTGTATATTATTTCACATGTGGTTCTATTCTACAGGTGAAAAGGAAAGAAAGGGGTCAAGGAAAGAATTCTGGAATTGGAAATCAAACTGGGCAAAAAGAAGTAAGGAATTGTATATTATTTCAATGCTTGTTGGCAGCCAAGCACTAATTGGTTTTGTCCATGTAGCTAAGGAAAAACCCAAGACTGGCAAAAAGTGAGACTGGAGCAGGTGAAGAGGAAAGGCAGCAAAGGGACCATTTACAGCCTAGAAGAGCAGCAAATGGACCAGGACCATCAACCAGGTGGAAAGTAAAGGCTAAAAGAAGACTAGACTGAACAAGTTATGGTTCATTATTTTGTTGGACATTAGGTTGTACTTTATTGTTCTGACTTGATCAAAGGGACCATATTAATGTAATATTTTGGTAACCAAAATCTGTATTGAATTGGTCTCAATATGTGGTTATGTTTTGTGGTTGGTAACCAAATTATGTATTGGCTTAATATACTTTATCAATTGGCTATGCTTAATATAATTATGGTTATGCTTATAAGTTGGCTTAATATCCTTTATCAGGATTGTTGGCTCTGTTTTTGACATTTGGTATTGGCTCTGTTTTTGTCAACTGTTTTGGCAATTGTTGTTGGTAACATTTGTTGTTGGTTGTGTTCAAGTTAGGTTAGGATGTTGGCTCTGTTTTTTAACAATTAGTGTTGGCTCTGTTTTTGTCAACTGTTTTTGGCAATTGTTGTTGGCAACAATTTTTGACAACTGATAACCAAGTTCATGACACTCAATACATTACCATTACAAGACACCACATTCATTACAATCATGTTCAATTTGTTAGTATGACCATTTACTGAATAAACAAACTACTAAAAATATTACTACCAATCAAACCACACTAATATTACACTTTCAACTACTAAAAATCTCATTTTCAATGGGGGTACGTACATTACAACCTATTACAATCCATAGAAATAAAAATCTTGATAACTGATAACCAAGTTCATTACAATCAATACATGTAAATCCATGCCAAGATTAGAATTGTAGTGACAATCCATGAAAATACACAATTACATCTAAGTTTTGAGTTTGCCTCCTTAAGTCTATCAACTTCCATTTCCTTTATCAGTGTTTCCTTCTTCAGAATTTTCAACTTCTACTTCAGTTTAGCATTTTTTTTCCATCACCAAGCTCACCTCTTCAACTGGCTTGCTCATCACACTAGTTGCTTCATCAACATTGGAAGGCACTTCAATCCATTGAAAATATCCACAATATCTCCCAGATTCCTATCAAATATATATAATTAACCAAACATTATTTAACAGAGATGGGGAAAACAGAGCCACATACCATATTAAACAAAGATAGGAATGAAATGCAGATTACAAATATGACAGAGTAAACTAACCCATAGTTGCGGCAGCCATAAAACCTTTTTCCTTTTGACCTATCTTTCTTCGAAATACATATTCGAGCTGGTACATCACAAAAACACTTGTGCAGTTCTGAAGCAGTGGTTGACATTGAGCTAGTTCGGGATGAAGCCATATCAGATGTACAATACATTTGCACTTACCTCGAAACCAATTTTCAAGCAAAAGCCCTAATTTTCGTGCTCTTTTACTTAGAAATGGGGAACCCTAGTTCTTCAATTCTTCAGTTCTTCACTCGACCCACTCGATTTCACTCGATCTTCAGTTCTTCAATCGACCCACTCACTTTCGCCTCACATACGATCAAGATCGCCCCATGTATTCTCTCTCTCAATCAACACAATCGAGTTCGACAGACATTAAGAGCAACAATGGTTTGCTTTGCAATGGTTTTTGCTTATATCTTCGTCCCGATCAGCAAATACACATCATTAGCATTTAATTTGTAAAAGCCACGTAGGAAAATAAGGCCAATTTTTTAACACCCGTCTGTAAAATTGGACAGAATGGGTTGATTGCAAATTTTTAAAAAATATAATGGGCTAATTGAATAAATTAAAAGCACAGTAGCTAATTAGTTAAAGCACTACAACCACAAATGGCGTAAAAGTGCTTTTTGCCGTTTATTATGAGTCGGAGCGAGTAATTTTTCAATAAGTCTTGCCGGACAGCTTTATGGGACAGAAAAACTGGACAGGTGGAATTTTTTATTTTTTTTTTTTTTTTTTGCTTGCGACTCTAAAAAATGTATAGTACTTATTTTAACAGAAGTTTTTACAAAATATAGTATTTTATGTGTAATTTAGATACACATACAAAAACAGGGTTTTACAGTCTGTATAATCCTATTTTTGTATGTGTATTCAAATTACACCTAAAATACTATATTTTATAAAAATTTCTGTTAGAATAAATACTATATATTTTTTGTAGTCACAAGCAAAAATAAATAAATAAATAAATAAATTTCACCTGTCCAAAGACCGTTCTGTGTAGAAGCTCCCGTAATTTTTATGTACTATTTTTTAATTTAAACCTCTCTTTCTCTCTCCTCAACAAATCCACCTGTCAAACAATGAAACGAAACACGTCCAACTAGTCGAAGACCAAATATTATACTGCCATATAATCTTGCTTCGACATCTCCTAAATCCTTGATCATTTTCTGGCGAGATCTTCACCTTGTCGTCGGAAAAGTCGTATACGATCCGTACATTGTTATGCTGATCTACTTGTAGATCCTACTAATGGCTCCGGTTTCGGCTCTTGCGAAGTACAAACTCGTCTTCTTAGGGGATCAATCAGTTGGAAAAACAAGTATTATTACTCGATTCATGTACGATAAGTTCGATAACACTTATCAGGTAATCGATTCATTGTGCTAGTGTAGTGGATTTATATGATCGTTTCTGTTTTGTTAGAGTTTAATGATTTTGATTTATGAGATTGATGCAGTAAGTGGATTTATATAATTCAGTTTAGCTTATCTAAATGTTTAGTGCCTATGTTATGAATAGTGAATTCTTAGTAAGTGTTATGATTTGGGTGAATGTTGGCCTAACAGTTGATTATTCAAATTTGGCTCATTAGGTAATGAGTTTAATACTTCAAACTTGACTTGTTTCTCGAGAAGGTTTTTAATGGAGCTGATGCCAATGGCAAATAGCTAATAAGTAATAAAGAAATTGAGCTTTATCCTGTTCAGGGGCTACTTATAAACAAACTTATAAGTAACTTTTTACTGTTTGAGTGTTCGGATATGACTTATTTTTTGACTTATAAGTCAAAAATAATAAGTAACAATTTGTAACTTAAAATAAAATGACTTATAAGTCATTCTTAATAAGTTATTTTGACCAAATGTAATGACTATTTTGCCCCTCCTCTGTCTTAACAAATTACATTTGTACCCTCCGACCTAAAAAGCCTTATCTCTTCTAACGTAAACATTTCTTCACAATGGCTCGATGCGTCAATTTCTTGGTTTCTCCCTCCTTCGATTTGCGACTGTTACTCTTGCTACTCATTCTACTCCTTCAATTGTTACTACTCCTTCGATTGTTGTTAGGTACCAAACCCTAGACCAAATATTTAATATGTATGTATTATGTTATGTTTGAATCTTTGGCATGTGGTTTTTCTTCTTCTTTACCTCTTTAATTTTGACTGTAGTTTCAGAGGACGTGGGTTTCGATCAATTCTGTTTGTTGTTAATTTATGTGGTTAAAATGTTTGATTGATTGAATAAGTTGTTTAAATAATAAGTTGGTTATCAATAATAAGATGTTTACCAATAATAAGCTGCTTAAATAATAAGATGTTTACTCTTAATAAGTCGTTTAGTTGTTTACCAATAAGTTGTTTAAATAAGTTGTTTATCAATAAGCTGTTTAAATATTTTTTTATCAATAAGTTGTTTAAATAATAAGTTGTTTACCAATAAGCTTTTTAAATAATTTGTTTACAAATAAGCTGTTTAAATCATAAGTTGTTTAGCAATAATAAGTTGTTTACCAATAATAAGTTCTTTAAATAATAAATTGTTTACCAATAAACTATTTAAATAAGTTGTTTACCAATAAACTGTTTAAATAATAAGTTGTTTACCAATAAATTTTTTAAATAAGTTGTTTACCAATAAGCTGTTTACTAATAAGCTATTTAAATAATAAGTTGTTTAGCAATATTAGCCATTTACCAATAATAAGTTGTTTAAATAATAAGTTGTTTAGCAATATTAGCCATTTATCAATAATAAGTTGTTTAAATAATAAGTTATTTACCAATAAGCTATTTAAATAATTTACCAATAAGTTGTTTAGATAAGTTGTTTACCAATAAACTGTTTAAATAATAAGTTGTTTAAATAATAAGTTGGTTACCAATAAGCTGCTTAAACAATAAGTTGTTTACCAATAAGTTGTTTATTAATAAGTTGTTTATCAATAAGCTGTTGAAATAAGTTGTTTATCAGTAATAACCTTCGATATGATATCGAATCAATGTATCTTTTTATAATGTTCTTTTTATTAATCTTTACATTTTATTTTAACTTATAAGTCATTATCAGCCGGACACCTTCATAACTTGTTTTAACTTAATTTCTGACATATAAGTCATTTTGAGCCGAACACTTTTACTTAATAAGTCACAACTTAAAACAACTTATAAGTCAACTTATATTTTAACTTATAAGTCATTTTAACTTAAATATGTGCTCAAACTTGGCTCATAACTTACGAGCTGATCTTGTGCAAACTCTAAATAAGCCGAGGTAGCACGAGGATCTAGAACATTTTAGTTCATTTTATGGTCCTATCTTAGATTAGTAGCTCTGGATTCAAAACAATGTAATAATTGGTTCATGTATGCTTGTGCGCTCATTCTTAGTTGTTATTGTTATTCTGTAAACATATAGTAATATTTAATATGTAATAACTAAGTTATTTAAATTTAGTATGCAAATCAGATTTAGAATGTAAACTATACTTACTTGAAAAATCATAATCTGAAAACAGAAGATTATTAAATCTGAGTCTTTTGAATTCACAAAGTTTCCTTAAAGTAAATTTATTCTCTCACTGGTGCTAAAGGATTTGTTTAATAATTGCTTCCCAAGATAAAACGGATTTCAACTCTTAATTGGCAGTACTTCGAAATTAAGAATTTTTCGAACACAATTTCTATGTTGTACTCGAACCTTACTATGATGATATGATACTGTTAGGAAATATACTGAGAATGCAGACTGTAGAAAGGGATGCAAAATGCAGACTGTAGAAAGGGATGGCAAGAGGAAAAAAACTTCATATTCAGAATTATTCAATCACAGGTTTAGAGTGATAGCAAACGCACGACTAGAAGATTCCTTGTCTATTTTTGAGAGAAAATGTTAATTAGATAGAACATGATATGAAAAATGAAATGTTATTCAATTGGAGTTATTTAACATATATTAGAATCAATACACTGGTGTTTTCCCTATAGGATATAGAGTTGGTTTTAAGAGGAATTGAGTTGGTGATGTGATTGTGATGATGTTTAAGACTACTGTATCTTTTTCTGAGTTTTAACTCGCCGAGGCAAAAAAAAGATTTAAAAATGTCACTATGTTTTAAATTTGTTCATATCATGGCATGTAGGCCCATAAATCATAATTAGTGGTATGCTTAAGATTTCTTCTGTTTGTCTATCAATTTTATTTTTAGCTTTATGTGCATTTTGGTACATAAGCTAGGATATTGTGTTTCATGCTACGTTTTTTCCCTGTTTCTATTGTTTCTCTGATTCAATATGTATCTTCAAATGCTATTCAGGCTACAATTGGCATCGATTTTTTGTCCAAGACTATGTACCTAGAAGATCGAACTGTTCGATTGCAACTCTGGTAAGAATAGGAGTCTTTATATTTTAATTGAATCGTGCAATGTATAAATGCTGTTAAAATTTTGTTTTATTTGGAAATTGCCCATGTGAGGTAAGATTGCCTTCTTATTAAATCAATTTTTGTAGTCAGATTGTGTTTTTGGTTTTGTTTTCCTAATGTGCAATTTTGGTGGTTGGAGTAGCCAATGACTATAAAATCACTTGAATTCTGTTAAGATACTCTGACTATGTATCCTTCACTATATCTTAAAACAACTTACTGTACAATATGAAGTATAAGATATTTTTCTAATCTTCTGGAGTGCAAGTGAATTTTGTCATAGTTCAGAAACAAATATTTTAAATTCTTTCAGGAACCTAAATATGCTTTTAACAATCTTGTAAATGCCTCTTTTTTGAATATCTGCTATACAATCTTATGTTTCTTTAATTTTCACGAGCTGATGTTGTCCATCTGATTAAATTCTAGAGAAAAGAGGTTTGTGTTAGTTTGGCAGGCGAACATTTTACATTTCATCTTTCTAGAAATGAATATCTGTTTGTTTATAATGTTATTTTGTTTTTATTTGTGGGCATGGGGTGTTTCACTGAGCAAGGTTCATATTTAAATTATAAACGAACTTTATACTACTTCTCCATGATCAGTCATCTTGAAAATGGAAATTTGGCCACAATAGAACTTTGAACAAGTGGTGTTGTACATGCACATGTTCTTTCTGTTAAAAGATTAAGCTTGAGGTTGCATCTTTTAAATTTCTGTTAGGTGATGGTTTGAGTCGGGGCAACTTTAGGAATGTTGGTGTTGTGTCAAATGCTCTCATAAAACTTTCTTCAAGGTCTTGTGGAAAGTGATACGAGGGATAGATTGTCATGGAATATTTGCTGCTATTTTCATGTTCTTGACGCTGTACTACTTAATTTATTTACTTAATAAATAATAGCAGGGGTACGTGATCTTCATCCGCGAAATCATGATGCCACCTTCCCTTTTCTTAGTTTTCTCGTGGTGGATCCTCATCTAGGACTTGGGCTTAGTAGGGATACATTATATATAAAGTAGGGAAACTTGTTGTAACAAAAAATTTGTGGGGTTCAAGTGTAAATTGTACAAGGACTTATTAGGTAAAACACTTGAAAACTACCCTTTACCCCACCCCCATAAACCTCCCATAAACCTGGCAATGGTCAAGGTACCATCTACTCCCCTTGTTCCAGTTTGAGTTCATGGTTCAAAAGCATGTTTGTGGCATGGATATTTTTAGACATTTCAAAAATACTTTATCAAAATATTTTGTAATCTTTAGCATTTAAAGTTCAACTTTAAACAAAAAAGTATGAACAAATTACATCTAAATGTGTCATTGGCACTTTCTAAAATTTGTGCCACAAACATGGTTTTGTACCATGACACTGAATGTGGAGTGGAGGGTGTTGAAATTTGCATAAACCTGTTAGCAGTAGATTGCCTCTTTCTCTGAGTGGAAGGGCTATCAATTGCTATAGATTATATGTTTAATTTAATGTTCATAAAGACATAAACTTGATAAGCTTGGCACCAGTAAATCTTATTTACATTCTGTTAACTATCTACTCTGCAGTTACAGTCCTGTGTTTGATAATTTGGATTCTGTAATATCTGTACAAAGTTTAATTTAATAATATATATATATATATATATCTGTACAAAGTTTTAATCTTTAAATACTTTATTTTTTATATTTTACAGGGATACAGCTGGACAAGAAAGGTTCAGGAGTCTCATTCCAAGCTATATTAGGGATTCCTCTGTTGCTGTCATTGTATATGATGTTGCGAGTATGCAATTCTCCCTTTTCCATTTATCAACTTACAATTATTTACTTGAGCTTGTCTAGGTTGGTGTTCTCCTAAAGTATGTTAAAGATTGATTATGAGTCGCCTAAAGAACATCTGATGTTACAATATAATGCCTCGTCATATTTATATTTTGAAATTATCATCCCAGAATATTTAAATTTTTTTACAAAAAAAACTCAGTTTTTCTCAGACTTAATTTGTTTGAATTGATTTTTCTACTTGATTGTTTACAATTATCGTGTATGCTGAATACCCAAAGAGTGTGCTAACTACTAGTTCCTTCATGCGATTAGGCAGGCAATCATTCCTGAACACTTCAAAATGGATTGAGGAGGTTCGCACCGAGCGGGGCAGTGACGTCATCATTGTCCTTGTCGGGAATAAAACTGACCTTGTGGATAAGCGGTAATGTTAACATTCTTTCAATTGAGCTGCCAATAGTTGATTGTCCACTTTACAGTGCATTTTTTGTTTATTTCTTGGCTCATATATATTTACAAATGTTAACTTGAAGTTTGAAGGATAGAACTAATATGAAATGTATTCTTTGGAAAGTAAGCGCAAGTCTTATTACCGTTGGTGGACTTAGTGGTCCCATTAATCCTAGGTATTGTTTTATCCTTTAAGAAAATATTTGCATGTTTCTTAACTTTGTTTAGCGGGGGAGGTGGTATCATCTAGTATCCTTTTTGGGGTATTATTATTGTAGGGATGAATAATTCGGAGTACAACTTTGTTGCCAGGATAAGACTCATTAAAGAACCATATAGTCCAATCCCCCCCCCCCTTCCTTTCAGTGTTAAATTAAATTAAAATTAAGCAAAGAAATGTAGTGTCTTAGTCTCTTAAGGCTGCAATAACTATGAGTACTAGGAAATGTCAATGACTTCATCTTATACATGTGTTTACTTTAAATTACATAGAATTATGTAAGTAATTCAGAATAGTGCCACTTAAAAACGTTCAGAGTTGGGAGAAAATCTTAAATATATAAAAGAAAAGAAAAAATGGACTAAAATTCTCTCTCTCTCTCTCTCACAACCTCTATTCCACCAAAAGAAGCACATTTGCAAAGTATACAAACTTTAAGGATATATGTTTATTCCATTTTACCCACATATTAATTGAGATCAGTTTAGTAGTGATGACATAGTAATGAAATTATGATGGTAAATTTGAAGACATTTTGTCATTTTGTACTATCATCGAAAGAAAGGAGACTTTTTTTGGAACAAAATAAATTGGCAAATGACACTCCTTTTGTGGAATAGAGGGAGTAATATATATACTTTTTAAAAATTTTGGTGGCAATAAGCAAATTTTTTTTTCAGAGTGGCTTAGCCTTTATATATTGGTATCTTAAATTTTTATTTATTTCTCTAATTTTTCAAACTCAACCTTTGATATCTTGTTTTTACTATAGGCAAGTGTCTATAGAGGAAGCGGAAGCCAAAGCTCGCGACCTTAACGTTATGTTTATTGAAACTAGCGCTAAAGCAGGATTCAATATAAAGGTAAACTGCCAGCTTTTCTCATCAAATTTCTTTTCCAAGAATCGACTTCAACTTGGATAGAGAATGTTACACATATTTTGCTCTTGCGATTTGCAAAATATAATTGCAGTATGGTAATGAGCTGAAGTAACACCTTGTCATGAAATGATTACAAAAGTTTTGTTTATTTTATCAAGGTTTAAATATAAATTACTATATTAAATTATTGACCTTTTTTCCACTTCGGTGATGTTTCAATTTTTTCAATCAGGTGATTAAAATATCATTTTTTTCACTTCAGTTTATTTACAGTTGTCACATCATAAATTGATGACATGGCCAAGACACATAGGATATTTAGTTTTTAAAAATATTTATTTTTAAAATGGCAAAAAAGTAATAAAGCATAAAAATAATTAATAAAATCAAAACATGTAAAACATTTAGTCAAGAATAAATAAAGTTATTTAGTTAATCTAGATAAAAAAATGAATCAAGCCTTGATCAATTAAACTTGAATCAAATCAAACATTCTTTCTTTAACAAATAAAAAAAAATTAAAAACTAAGCAGAAAAACAAAAACAAAATAAAAGCTAAAACTTAGACAAGATCATTGCACATTTCTTCATAATCCTCCTACTCGCCCTCTTTTTGAAGTTAAAAATTTGGGAGTCAAAAACCATAAGCTTAGAACATATCATTACAAAATAGTCGATCCAAATACATCATCTGAAAAATTTTGCACCTGGAATCATCAAAACAAAGAGAAAGTGTTTGGGTTCCTCACTTTTCAAAGTTATTGCAGAGAGAGAAAGAGAGTGGTTGTGGTTGTGGTGGAGATGATTTTTCATCTTTTTCTTCTATTTCTTTTTTTCTTTCTAAGATGATATGTCACTAACGCAAATCTGGGATGTGATGGGCTCCTTGTGCGTCCTGAGGAGGGTAGAATCCTTCTGCCCCACTCCCCCACCACTGTCTTCGATCGTCACCATTGTTTCACCGTCGCTAGAAATTTCTAATTAAAAATTTAAGCTTTGATTTAACATTTGTTGCTAGCCACAATCCACATCTCCGATCAAGAAAAAGAAAAAACAAAATAGAAGAATAAGAAGTGTTAAAGTCTCCGCCTCTTCTCTGTGTCACTATTTTGGTTTTGAAGTCTCATAGTATTTGCTTGATTTATCTCATTAATTTCTTTCGTTTTTTTCTCTAAATTTTTGGGTATTCAAGGGAGGTGATGATGGTGGTTAGGGTTTCATATGGTTTCAGCGGTGGCAACTCCTCGCCTATATGACCAATTATAAATCTGGTGCTGACACAGTTAGGATGGTGGTGCATTCAAGATGACGCTAATTTGATGGATTTGTTAAATGTTTTAATGATTAATTATTTTTTACATTTCTGCCTTTTAATTCTATAATATAAATGATCTAAATGAAATAAAAAATAGTCTTAATTTGCCACATAATCCCATGTACACCACCTGTCACAGCCACGTCATTAATTTATGATGTGGCAGCTGTAATCAAGCTGAAGTGGAAAAAATTGATAGTTTAATTACGTGATTAAAAAAATTGAAAGGTCAATCACCGAAATGGAAAAAGGTCAATAGTTTGATGTACTAATTTGAATTTAATCCTTTTATGATTTATCAACTAATGAAGGTATACTTCCTTGCCAAAAGCTTGAAGTCCGTGACTTGGACATGTGTGCTATTTTCTGTCCATTTCTTTTGTCACATTAATTTTACATTAACTGATGGATACTCGTTTCAGGCATTATTTCGAAAGATTGCTGCAGCCTTACCGGGAATGGAAACATTATCTTCTGCCAAGCAGGAAGACATGGTCGATGTCAATCTGAAGTCAACCACAAGTGCATCTCAGTCCCAACCGCAGTCAGGAGGATGTGCCTGTTGATAGCTTGAACAGTAGTCTTCCCCTCTGCTTGGTTCTCATACTTCCCCGACCATGAAACATATTTGTAAAAATTCGTTGTTGACCCTAGTAGTATCTAAAGTTTGAGGGTCAATATGTGAAATTAATATATTAGTAGTAGTTGTCGGGTGTGTACTGTGTTCTCATCTGTGTTCTCTGTATTAATTTTTTGGAATATTACACTAGTTCTCAGGTTCTTCTTCCCAGAAATTTTGGTAGGCGTATTTTGAAAATTTCTATTGTTGGTCATTGATAATTTTGAGTGGTTAAAAATTTGGGTAAATTATGGTCATTGCATATTGAAGTATTATTTGTCCTACTTGAGGAGCTTTTGTATTGGGTATTTGTTTTTGGTAATAGAAGTAGTGATGCTATGTTAGGATTGAAGGAATGGAATGGACGAAGAAATGATATGAAAAATAGTGTATTATTTAAGCATTTAAAGTGAATGTTTGTGGTTGGTGATAGCTGGTTGGTGGTGTGATAGAATGACATAATTATCATGTACGTTCATTTCGGGAGTAGTTAACATAAAGTTAATTTTGGTCAATTAACCAATACAGTGTCGACACGTAGGTCGGGAGGTGATATATCTATGCGTGGCAGCATTGTATTCGTCAATTGATCAACTTACTATGAAGTTAACTTAATGATAATTGGATCCGTTCATTCTATTGAAATAAATTTCATTCCATCACACAAAATGAAAATCAAAGAAATAAAATGAATTTTTATTTTATTAGAATGATTTATCCGGAATGATTATTAAATATGTTATTTTTCATTTCATTCTTTTTTTCCATACTGTTCTTTCAATTTCCAATAGTAGTATGATTCTATTTACCGTTTGTATTTTTCCTTTCGGTGGAATTGAATACTGCTCTAAGTTGGACTGAATTTCTGAATTTTCAACCAAAATATGATAACGGATGTATTTTCCTAGTGGTGGAATTGAATACTACTCTATATTGGACTGAATTCTGGATTTTCAACCCAACTTTTTTGACAAGTTCTTGGACCAAGTTTGCTCCTGATTGTCTTGTTTGGCACATAGGGGTTTGCCTTTGACCTCCTTTCTAGTGACGTGGTATGTTCAGTATAATAACAAAATTATATCGAGATTAAATATCAAACTTATGTAGATATATGAAATATTTAAAAAATAAAAAAATATTTACATATTATTATTTTATATATGAAATATAAAAAAAAACTCATATTATTATTTAAACTTTTATGTTGGCCGTAATTTAATTTAATCGTAAAATTTGTGGACGTACATGACTTTCTGTTTAAAAAAGCAAAGGAAAAGTGGGATTTAAAGCCAAAGTTTTAGCTCAGTTGGTGGATTAGACTCGAATCTTGACAATGATCGAGTAAGATGTGTGTATTTAATTTCAGTCAACAAATCTTTGAACAAGGAGAAACCTTAAAAAGGTGATGGAAATATAAAACAAGGTTTTTAAAACCAGATCGGTCATCGAATCGGAAAAGTTACTGGGTGGATGGGTCACTGGTCCAATCAGTGGTCGAACCGTTATTGACCCAGTGACGTCATTAATATGTAATAAATAATAAATAATTAATTATTATTATATATTGTATATAATATTTAGTAAATATGTAAAATTAATCAATTAATCTACAAAAAAAAAATAAACATCTCTAAGATACATTCAAATTCCGAAATTCAACCACAAGTTCAAGTGTTTGATTAAATGAATGCAAAAATATGTAAAATACCAAACAAAGTCTCAACTAAATTACTAAAATAAAATAAAATCCGTAATATATTTTTTTTTAATCCTTAAGGAGTGAACCGGTCAAACTCGTGAACCGGTCACTGGTTCACTGGGTCAACCGGTTCAACCGCCGGTTCACCGGTTCTGAACGGTTTTTGAGCAAAAGTGGTTTAGTGGAACCGGACCGTTGAGTGAACCGGGTCCGGTTTTTTTCGATTCAACCGGCGGTCCGGGTTTAAAAACAGTGATATAAAAGGTTTTTGGTGTGTTTGTAAATTTTTATTTGAGGAAAGGGAAGGAAAAATAATTAAAATAAATCCCTCCAAATCTCATGTTTGTGAGTTTTTTTAGAGAGAAAGTGAAGGGATTTTAGAGTAAAATTAATTTAATTTTTTGCTCAAAATTTTCCCTCAAAAGTGGAAGGATTTAGAGAGATGTGAAAGGATGAAAAAAATGAAATATTTTATATTACCAAAAATAACTTTGTAAAATAAATAATATGACAATCTTGTCCCTAATTATTATAATGAATTAACGACATTTAGGCCGTGTTTGATTACCTCTTTAACACCTTTTAATAGGACAACTTGTTTGGTAAAAAAAATTTACCTCTTAATTAGTTAGACACAAAATCAATTCTAAATCATTCGGAGGTATGTTTAAACAAATTTTTTTTTTGGACAAAACTAACCTATTCAATATTATAAATTTTCACTTTATCCCCAAATTCCTTCTTCCATTAAAAAACCCCCCAAATTCTCTATTAATCCGCCATTAATGTGCCCAATAATCTGCCATTAATCTTCCATTAAAATCCCTAAATTCTATTATCCCTGCTGATTGAAACCAATGCCAAAACTGCCAATCGAAGGCGTTTAGATTTTCCTCAAACTTAGGTCCGGATTCCTTGGCGGCTGGGGTCACTGAGCTTCCCCTTGACCGGGATGACAACTTGATCGAAGCCATAAGCTGCTGTAATTGAATTGACATCCAATTTAGCAGGCACAAACCAATCCAGAATTATAGATCTAATGGATGAAATTGGGATGGATTAGAAATTAAACAAAGAAAGAACTTTTTGATCTCGAAATACTGAGATTAAAAAATTGTCGCTATAGCTCAAAAAATCATCGTTATAGTCGGTTCGCTTTTGGTTTACTTTATAATGTTTGCTAGAAAAATGGACCATATATATATATATATATATATATATATATATATATATATATATATGAACATAAAAAAAGAATGAACAAAATAATTTAATAATTAGACATTGTTAAATCATACATTTATTATATTTATATATAAAGGTAATATAGTAATAGTATAGTTTAAAAATAAAATTATTTTTTCTTCCTTTTCCTCCTTCTAAACTCACAAGCAAAGAAAATATAATAAAAATCTCGTCCATTTTCTTCCTTTTTAAAACTCACAAACATAATAAAGGAAAACTATAATCTTTTTTCATCCTTTTTTCTTTTACTTTCGCTTCTTATCCGGTCCCTCCAAACTCACACACACAAAAGCAGTTTTAGGTTATGTTTGATAAACTTGATAATTAAGATCTGATTGATTATGATGTCTTAATAAATTATATCATCTGAATGGTTACGAGGTCTGAATCTAAAAAATTATTTGATAACTAAAAAATAAGTTGTCTCTTAATGACACAATTTTACTATTTTAAAGGGTAAAATTTTATTTAATAATTTTAAATATTCAATTTAATAAAAATGAGTGCATAATATTGTTGAATATATTTATATAAAAAAAATTATCAAAATTTTTTTATTAAGAGGTACTTCTTAATTATTAAGATTTTATTTTATGTCTTATCGATTAAGAGGCATTCAAAAATAATAAAAAAATAAATAAACAACATCATACTTTTTAATAAATAAAAAACAATTCATTAAAAGACAATCACATATAAACAATCAGCCCCTTACTTTGCTTCCAAAAGTGGAAGAAGGGCCCATAGAGTTGCAAATTTTATGGAGTATGACTGTGTGACATATTGTGTCACAATTATGTCCGCTCATCATATTTAACCCCCACTGCCCCACACGTACTTTTGAAGATTCTATTAAAACATAATTCTATAAAAGTCAAATTGAATGGTGAAATAACTTTTTAAATTATATATTGGTCATTAATAAATACTTTATTTTGAAAATATTCATTAATGAATCTTTATGTCCTTTAATTAATCAAGCAAGTGACTAAACAACTACTTGTATATAAATTTTGTAAAATGATTTTTAAGATTTTGTCCTTGAATATTATGGTGAATGCTTTACCTCGAATTATATAATTGAATTGATATCGATAAATGCAATCTAAATTTTATAAATGCGTCTAATTTGCTTTTAAAGTCGAGCTAATTGTTCAAAAATAAAAAATATTCATTAATTTCATAGAAAGTAAAGCATTCATTTATTTATGGGGGGTAAATGTTGGATTTTTGTCACTATGAGTAGGTATTTTTATACAATATGCTCATAGTATATTAATTATTTAATATTCGCATCCAAAAAAATAAAATAAGAAAACAACAATGTATTAGTCTAATTCTTTTCTTTATTTAAAAAAAAATCTTATTTTAACTACATATCAAAATCAATTTTAGAAAAAGATTTTTACTCTGTTAAATACTCCCTCCGTTCTTAAAAGATTATCGTTTTAGTTGAAAAAATTTGTTCCAATTTATTTGTTGTTTACAACTTTCAAAGAGAATAAATTATTTACTTTCCTATATCATCCTTACTTTCTCTCATTGTCCCAAGAAATTCTACTACTCTACTTATATTAAAATTAATAATTTTTAACTTTCTGTAAAAAAATAATGATAAAATTTTAAATAAATTTTAATTATTCAATAATAATATTAAATGATTTTTTTAATTCATTTATAAAAATTTAAACCTCAATCGGAGGTAATAAATAAAAGTGATATCTTGCATTGAAAACTCATCTTGACCATATATGTGGAATCAAACGAGGAACTAATTCAACCTCCGGTCTCCACCGCTCTAATCCCCTTGAATTCTCATCTCAGTCATCAATCGTCCGTTCTTCTATTGCTGCCAAACATGCCAGGTTTCTCTCTCTACCCCTCTCTCTCCCCCTCTCTCTCTATATATCTATATATATGCTTGTGTGTGTAGCAATTTATGTGATATATAAACCAGAAATCACGGGTTTAAATTGTCTTCATGTTATTGGTGTATACAAATTGAGCAGAAACTTGTGGGTTTTGTTGTGTGCTTTCCTTTGTTTGTATATGATGACAGTAATCGTACTTTGTTGTCTTTTTAGCAACTTTAGAGGGCAAAAAGAGTATGAAACAAGATAATCTTGATATATGCATACTTTTCTATGAGATGGGTTTCGATATTTTGAGCTATATTCTGGTGAAAAAAGTTTCTCATTTAAGTTTGGGAAGTGGGTTATTCTGGATTTTACTTGGTGTGAAGATTATGCCATTGTATTGGGAAGTGGGTTATTCTGGATTTTACTTGGTGTGAAGATTATGCCATTGTATTGCACATATATTTAAAATCTCGAATGTCTAGAAAGTCCAAAATTTGTAGTGGTACAAGGGTTATGACTTTAACTGAATTTTTCTATGACTGTCTTTGCATTTTGCAGTCCTGAAGTCCTTTTGGTATTTATTTAAATTAGATGAACTGAAACTGTTAAAATTGTATTAGAAAATATTTTATCTTCTTTTGGCTAGAGGATACAACTTGTATCCTCTAGAGGCCGTTTTTATGGTATTGGTAGATTGTGGCCTAATCCACCTAAAGATGTTTTTTATAAATAGAAGGTTTGGGAAAGTTTCTTTGATGATGTTTTAATCGATTAGTACTTTAGCTATTGGCTGACCATCTTAAAAACATGGTGACTTCTATATGTAACCTTGGTTCAAAGTTAGCAGCAGGGTCGAATTAATTCTGTTATTTGGGACAATAAGTTATAATTGTATATATGGTCATGTTCATACAAGAGTCTTGTTAGTAGATTTAGCAATTAGAATGTTTAAAGGGAATTCCTTTATACAAAAATAATGAATAAAAAAGCTTTATTATTTATTATTTTGTTACTATGTAAATATTATAATGTATCAATAGTTTCTAGAGATTCAGTTGCTGTTATATCCAAAATTGTTTGTTGGTGAAAGGTTCCAAGTCCTTCTAAAATTGGTTAGTTAATAGTTAGTACGCACTGGGGTTAAGGATTGTTTCTAATGATATCTTTGTCTATCTGTTTGTGATTATTGTTCTTCATCAGGTATAGTGGGGCCTGTTAGTTGCCTATTAGACTTGCGTTTTATAGGGAACGCCCTTGTCCTTGTGCCTTTCTACACTCTCATATATAAAATTATTAACTCAACTTTACTTGTTCAAAATATTGTCTTCTTTGGGTAATATTTAGAAAGGCAAGTTGTAGACAAAAATTAATTCTGTACTAGTGTTGCAAAACTTGATAAATTAATTGATTATAACTTTATTTTTTGTGAATCATTCTACTGCATTATATTCCATCATAAAATGAGATTATGATACCCATCTTCGTTGGGTGCTAATTGTTTTTTGCATTGTACTATCTTCAATGGCAGTCAATGAAGCAGCAATATTGGTAAACCATGGAACTTCTTCTGACCTACCATCTTTAATCAAGCTTAAACGTTGGCACTGGTGGCTTTTGGTGTCGCTTAACATTTTGTTTCTTCTTGCTGGTCAATGTGCTGCTGTTCTTCTTGGGAGATATTACTATGATAAGGGTGGATATAGTAAATGGATGGCTACCCTCGTTCAAACCATCGCCTTCCCTATCCTTCTTATCCCATTCCTTTTTCTCCCTTCTTCTCAGAAGCCTTCAACTCAATCCGCCTCATCTTCTATTGCTGTTATTTCATTTATATATTTCGTACTTGGCGTAGTAATTGCCGGGGACAACATGCTGTATTCTGTTGGACTATTATACCTCTCTGCTTCTACTTATTCTTTAATTTGTGCTACCCAGCTGGCCTTTAATGCAATCTTCTCTTACTTCATAAATTCTCAGAAATTTACTACCTTAATCTTGAATTCCGTTGTTGTTCTTTCATTATCTGCTTCTCTCATTGCTGTCAACGATGATTCTGATGGACCATCAGGCCTCTCTAAATGGAAGTATGTTCTTGGATT
>CM029019.1:187495037-187586143 GCA_016801055.1 Panax notoginseng | reverse complement strand
GGATTACTAAAAAGGGGATTAATGAATCCGATAGATTGTATTGTACGTTGCTTGCTCATTGGATGAGGAATTATTGATACTCATGATCATTTTGTGGAGAACACTAAAGCAAGTAAGTAGGTGCTTATTAGAGAATAAGTTCACTGAACGTGACTCGCTTAAGGAATACCTAATGGAGTTTTACACTTGCCTGGCAATAGTGAAATTCCTGTAGTGATAGTAGTACAAATGATCCTTAGACTTGAGATCATCATAGTATCTTATATATAATGAATTACACTTTGACTTATTCCTTAAGACTCTTAGAGTATATCAAAGGGTATGCTTGGGTGTAATAAGTTATATATGAAGATAGTGAATAATCAATAAAGAATCTACCACTTCTAGTAAAAGAAGAGAAATGTCCTTTGTGATTCGATAAATGACAACCCAGGAATCCTTGGCCAAGGTGGAATGAAATTAGGAAAGTAGTTTCTAATTTGCATTCATTAGGAGTTGTACATTTAAGAATCGAAATACATATAATTAAATAAAATAAGACTTGACAGTAAATTCCATGTCTTATATTTAATTGGGACATTGTATGGTGGAAGGATTGAATTGTACGGTAACTATTAACTCAAAGGTTCTTTTATGATTAATGTTGAAATCTATATTATCTGGAAAGTCGTTGATCGCTAGGGAGGCTTATCCCTATTGTAGAATAAATATTATTTATTTAAATAAATTAATCGTTTAATTTATTTATTTAAATAAAATTAGAATTGTTCTAATTGATTTATTCACAACCGGTTTAATATGGAGAACCTAAAGGGTCACACCATAAAAGAAGAATAATTATTTAAGAAGTTAATGGCATAATCGTAATAATAATATGTTAAGTATATTTAATTTAATCTATGGTGATAGAATAAATTAAATAGCTTAATATTTATTATTTAATATTTTAGAAATATTAAATATAAATTAATAAGAGGAGTCTTATTATTATTATTATTATTATTATTATTATTATTATTTTAATTTCTAAAAGGGTTTAGGAATTAATTTAATATAAGTACTCTCATTTATTCCTAATAGAATTAGGAAGGAAAATTAGTTAAAGGAGTTTAATTAATTATCCCTAATAAGATTAGGGAGCCCATTTAATTAAAAGAGTTTAATTAAATAAATAATACCTTATTTTAATTAAAATAGGGTTACCTGATATCTTTATAAAAGGAGTCTTATATTAGATATCAGATATACGTAATTCCTAGAGTTGGAGAGTACGCCCTCTTTTCTATAGAGATAGGAAAAACTAGGGCTTGAGCCGATACACCCTTCTTCTTGAAAATTCTTCTTCCTTGGTGGATCACCTCTAGAGGCCATACACTTGGGTGGCTTACATTGATCAAAGGAAGGAATCTACCCGGAGATTCAAGGAGATCGCGGAGAAGTAGGAGGTGAACTCGTACCTGAGGAAGCTCGTTTCTACAAGGGTATGATTTCATAATTTCTTGTTCTTCGTTTTAATTAATAATATGCATAAAGGATGATCGGGTAATTGGTTTGTGAAAAATTTTAAAATCTAATTTTATTACGCTTCCGCTAATTTTGCAATTTGATTGCTACTTTGATTTTCACAAACCTAACAGTGGTATCATGAGCCAAACCTTATGCGAATTATTAATTATTTTGATTCCATATATGTATGGGTATGTTTTTTGAATAATTTAATGGGCATAATTTGTTATATAAAATTATTATTTAAAAAAAAAAAAAAGTGCAATTCGCGAAACCATTTTTTTAAAGGGGTCTGATTCACGATTTTTTTTGAATCATATTGTATGGGTTCCGTGTTTTTTGTGGGCGGCGTGGCAAATAGTAGTATATAATATATATATATATATAATTGCTTCAGCTATCATACTTCCTATATATCTTACTTAGTAATAATATATATTATGATAGTTTACTTGCAGAAGATATCCCACGGTTTTATGTTAACTAATTTACCAAGTTGTTAGCCATGAAACATGGAACGGTTATTACATATTTATATATGTATAATTTTTTTATTTTTATTTTAATAATTTTATAATTAAAATAAAAGAGTTTATTTTAATCTTGAAATTAAATTTCATGCAACATTTCATTGCCCATTAAATGATACTCATATATACATGGAATGATTTTATTTATTGATACATATAGTGATATGTATGATAATAAATAGGATTGATTATGGACTATTGACCAATGTGATTGAATTTATTTTGGTTGGATGTTTGAATGAATGAGTTTTATTAAATGTGGTCTGCGTACCTCGTCTTTTCTGATTTTCTTCTGATGTAAATTCTATCTCTCTCCTATGTACTTCCCCTTGACTGCTGATCAAGGTTTCTATTTAAATAAAATAGTTTATGTAATAGGATTAGTTAGAATTTTTTTTTTTTTTTTTTTAAGAACCGGAGATCAAGGAGAAAGGAGCGCTCGAAGACCCGTTTGTAATAGAGCTCGAGTTTAAATGTAATAGTTATATTTAAATATTTATTCTTGCACCCTAGGGTTTGACCTTTTGGTTCACTTGGTGGCTCTAGTGAACCAAACTAGAATAAAAGTCCATAATCAATCCGGGTAGAATATAGTATTCTATATGTGCACGCTAGTATTATATATATATTATATATTATGCAAACATGCTTCGCATGTTTAATAATATGACGCGTATTTTATATATATATTTGCATGCGCGCTAAACAAGATGAGACAAATAATAACAAATCCCTCAAAGTTTTTATATATTAAGTCTTAAGCGTTCAAAGATATTTAGAATATTGAACGTCGCCTTCTAGCATGATAAAATTAATAGAGTATTAAATATTTAATATGAGTTTGTTGTGTCACCACAAGGCAAGTATTAAGTATTTAAGATGTTAATTTATCACATTTGATGCTTATAAAGAAAATTGAACAATATTATTTTGTTGTGTCACCACAAGGACACTATTTTTTTCTTTTTTGAATATATGGAAGTGCTAGGTTGGACTTAACTTAGATAATTTTGATTCGGATGTGCCACCACTTGATCAAAATAATCTAAGAGGCAAAACATAAGGAGTTACATGATGATGTAATTGACAAGGAGTTGTCTACCTATTTATTTATATATAGTTTGTTGTGTCACCACAAGGCTATATATATTTGAAATGGGATCCTTATTCTCACTAGCAAAAACTTTAAATAGATTTTGCCGAACTATATAAACGAGGGTAATATAGTTTGAAGAAAATAGTGGGAGATACCAATATAAAATAAGACCTAATTTATTTTGGTAATTAATTAAATGAATATTTGCTAAAATATTATTTTTTTTTACATGCAGAATTTTGAAAATGTCACATTCACTAATTTCACTGCGTAGCATACTTGATGCTAACAAACTGACCGGACCGAACTACACGGACTGGTTAAGGAATCTGAGAATTATTCTCACTGCTGAAAAGATTTCTTATGTCCTAAATTCGCCCGTACCTGCAAAAGTTGCAGAGACAGCCTCTGAGGAAGAGATTGCTACTTTTAAACAGTGGCAAGATGATGCATCTGTGGCTCAATGCATCATGCTCGCATCCATGAGTAACGAGCTTCAGCGTCAGCATGAAAACATGGATGCTCCTACTATACTGCTGCACCTGCAAGAGCTGTATGGTGAGCAAAGTAGGACTGCTAGATATGAAATATCTAAGGAGCTCTTCCGATCTCGGATGACCGAGGGCACTACCGTTGAGACTCATGTCTTAAAGATGATCAATTTGATTGAACGTCTTGGACAGCTTGGGTTCGTCATGGATGGGGAGTTGAGTCAAGATTTGATCTTGCAGTCACTCCCTGACACCTTCTCACAATTTGTTGTGAATTTTCACATGAATAAGTTGGACGTCAGCTTGCCTGAGTTACTTAACATGTTGAAAACTGCTGAAGGTCACTTCCCATCCAAGAAGAACCATGTCTTACTGGTGGATGATTCTTCCAAGAAAAGGAAGATGCCCAAGGTATCTTCTCAAAAGAAGAAATCCAAGAAGGCTAAGGGAAAGGTGAAAGTGAAGGATCAAAAGAAACCTGATCCAGCTAGCAAAGGAATTTGCTTCCATTGCAATAAGCCGGGTCACTGGAAGAGGAACTGCAAGGATTATCTTGCAGAACAAAAGCAGAAGAAGCTTGGAGAAGCTTCGAATCCTAATCAAGGTTTGTTTATGATTGAAATTAATTTTTCTGAAAGTCAATCTTCTACTTGGGTATTGGATACCGGCTGTGGTTCTCATATATGTAATAATATGCAGGGACTGGTCAGAAGTAGAAAGCTGAGCAAGGATGAGGTCGTCCTACGAGTGGGAAATGGAGCAAAGGTTGCTGCATTAGCTGTAGGGACTTATTATTTAGCACTGCCTACGGGCAAGTTCATTAATTTAAATAATTGTTATTTTGTTCCAAATATCATTAGAAACATTATTTCTATCTCTGTATTGGATATGGATGGTTTTAATATTATAATAAAGAACAACAGTTGTTCTATTTATAATGATAATGTTTTATATGGTGTTGGTAATTTGCGAAGTGGACTTTACATACTTGACTTGCATGAAAATATACTTCAAATTGAACAAACTAAGAAAAGAAAAAGAGATGATGTTAATTATACCTTCATGTGGCACTGTAGACTTGGTCATATTAATGAAACAAGATTATCCAAGTTGCATAAAGATGGGCTCCTAGAGCTATCGGATTATGAATCATATCCAACTTGTGAATCTTGTCTCATGGGCAAAATGACTAAATCTCCTTTTAGTGGAAAAGAGAAAGAGTTACAGAGTTGTTGGCGTTGGTACACACAGATGTATGTGGACCTATGACAACGAATGCACGAGGAGGGTATTCTTATTTTATTACATTCACTGACGATCACTCAAGATTTGGATATGTGTATTTAATGAAATACAAATCTGAATCATTTGAAAAGTTCAAAGAGTTCAGAAGTGAAGTAGAGAAGCAAACTGGTAAGAGTATTAAGATTCTTCGATCTGATCGAGGAGGAGAATACTTAAGTGGTGAGTTTCTCAATTGTCTCAAAGAAAATGGTATAATCTCACAATGGACTCCACCAGGGACGCCACAGATGAATGGTGTATCTGAAAGGAGAAATCGAACATTGTTGGACATGGTTCGATCCATGATGAGCTTTACCGACCTTCCAGTTTCCTTCTGGGGATATGCCCTAGAATCGGCTGCATACCTACTTAACAAGGTACCTACAAAATCCGTCCCCAAGACCCCATATGAGTTATGGATAGGGAGGAAACCAAATCTTAAGCATGTTAAGACTTGGGGTTGTCCAGCTTATGTTAAAAAATTTGAAAACGATAAGCTACAGACTAGATCTGACAAATGTAGATTTGTGGGATACCCTAAAGAAACATCGGGGTATTATTTCTATCATCCAACTGATCAAAAGGTGTTTGTTGCGAAACATGCTGCCTTCTTGGAAAAGGAGTTTATCCTTGAAGGGGTCAGTGGGAGTAAGATATATCTTGAAGAGGTTCAAGAACCACAAAATACTACAGATCATAGTGAGGTACCTAACCAAGTAGAGATTCCTTCTGTACCACACCCTATTCGTAAATCTGGAAGAGTACCAAAGATACCTGAAAGGTATGGACTTGTCATAGAGGATGACGATGAGGTAAGCATCATAGATGATGATGATCCATTGAATTACGAACAAGCTATGAGTAGTAAAGACTCAGAGAAGTGGCAAGAAGCCATGAAATCTGAGATGGACTCCATGTATGAGAACCAAGTATGGTCTTTGGTTTCACCACCTGAAGGCATCAAGCCTATTGGGTGTAAATGGGTCTTTAAAAGAAAGACTGGAGCAGATGGCAAGGTAGAGACCTATAAGGCCCGACTGGTTGCAAAAGGTTTCAAACAAAGACAAGGAGTTGACTATGACGAAACCTTCTCACCAGTAGCAATGCTCAAGTCTATTCGGATTTTGCTTGCGATTGCAGCTTACCATGACTACGAAATCTGGCAGATGGACGTGAAAACGGCCTTCCTCAATGGGAAACTTGAGGAGGATGTGTATATGATACAGCCAGAGGGATTTGTTTCAAAGGTTGGAACAAATCAAGTCTGTAAGCTACAACGATCCATTTATGGATTGAAGCAAGCTTCTCGTAGGTGGAATATCCGTTTTGATGAGACAATCAAAGAGTTTGATTTTATCAAAAATGAGGATGAACCATGTGTGTACAAGAAGGTTAGTGGGAGTGCTGTTTCATTCCTCGTATTATATGTTGATGATATATTACTGATAGGGAATGATATTCCTATGCTACAATCAATTAAAATCTGGTTATCTAAGCACTTCTCCATGAAGGACTTGGGAGAGGCATCCTATATTTTGGGGATAAAGATCTATAGAGATAGATCTAAAAGGATGCTTAGCTTGTCCCAAGGAACGTACATTGACTCGATGCTAAAAAGGTTTAGCATGGAAGATTCCAAAAGAGGTCTCATGCCGATGAGCCATGGAATACATCTCTCCAAGAAACAGGCCCCAAAGACACCTGAGGAGAGAGACCGTATGAGTAAGATTCCTTATGCTTCAGCAATAGGATCTATCATGTACGGTATGATATGTACTAGACCAGATGTCGCTCATGCACTTAGTGTAACAAGCAGATATCAGTCGAATCCAGGAGAAGAGCACTGGAAGGCAGTGAAAAATATCCTAAAGTACTTAAGAAGAACTAAGGATGTATTTCTTGTCTACGGTGGGTCTGAATTGAAACTAGAGGGCTTCACAGACTCAAGTTTTCAAACGGACCAAGATGACAGTAAATCCGTTTCGGGGTATGTGTTTACCTTGAATGGTGGTGCAGTGAGTTGGAAAAGTTCCAAACAGCAAACAGTTGCTGATTCAGTGACAGAGGCAGAGTACATAGCTGCAAGTGAAGCTGCAAAGGAAGCTGTTTGGATGAAGAAGTTCATTGCCGAACTTGGTGTGGTTCCTAGCATTATAGGACCAGTACCTTTATTCTGTGACAACACTGGAGCTGTTGCGCAGGCTAAGGAACCCAGGTCTCATCAGAAATCCAAACACGTGTTGCGGCGGTTTCATTTGATCAGAGAGATCATTGAAAGAGGAGACGTCACCCTGGAGCGTGTGGACTCTCAAGACAATATTGCAGATCCATTTACTAAAGCGTTAACACAACAGCAGTTTGATCGTCACTTAGAGAAGATGGGTATGAGATACCACGGCGATTGGCTTTAGTGCAAGTGGGAGATTGAAAGTAGTATGCATACAAGCCAATCATGTATGATGATAAAGCATATACTTTGTAATCAATCTTATTTATTTATTAATAAAAGAATTATTTATTAAAGGCATTTATTATCTACATGGTGTTGTTTTAATAATATGTGATAAACTCATAGTTTTAAGCAATGCTTTTAGAATCATGATGAGATCATGCTAATGAGATCTAAATTCTTAGATAGCTTAAAACTAAAATGTTCCCAATCAATGGATTACTAAAAAGGGGATTAATGAATCCGGATAGATTGGTATGTACGTTGCTTGCTCATTGGATGAGGATGATTGATCTCATGATCATTTGTGTGGAGACACTAAAGCAAGTATGTAGGTGCTTATTAGAGAATAAGTTCACTGAACGTGACTCGCTAAGGAATACCTAATGGAGTTTTACTTGTCTGTCAATAGGAATTCCTGTAGTGATAGTAGTACAAATGATCCTTAGACTTGAGATCATCATAGTATCTTATATATAATGAATTACACTTTGACTTATTCCTTAAGACTCTTAGAGTATATCAAAGGGTATGCTTGGGTGTAATAAGTTATATATGAAGATAGTGAATAATCAATAAAGAATCTACCACTTCTAGTAAAAGAAGAGAAATGTCCTATGTGATTCGATAAATGACAACCCAGGAATCCTTGGCCAAGGTGGAATGAAATTAGAAAGTAGTTTCTAATTTGCATTCATTAGGAGTTGTACATTTAAGAATCGAAATACATATAATTAAATAAAATAAGACTTGACAGTAATTCCATGTCTTATATTTAATTGGGACATTGTATGGTGGAAGGATTGAATTGTACGGTAACTATTAACTCAAAGGTTCTTTTATGATTAATGTTGAAATCTATATTATCTGGAAAGTCGTTGATCGCTAGGGAGGCTTATCCCTATTGTAGAATAAATATTATTTATTTAAATAAATTAATCGTTTAATTTATTTATTTAAATAAAATTAGAATTGTTCTAATTGATTTATTCACAACCGGTTTAATATGGAGAACCTAAAGGGTCACACCATAAAAGGAAGAATAATTATTTAAGAAGTTAATGGCATAATCGTAATAATAATATGTTAAGTATATTTAATTTAATCTATGGTGATAGAATAAATTAAATAGCTTAATATTTATTATTTAATATTTTAGAAATATTAAATATAAATTAATAAGAGGAGTCTTATTATTATTATTATTATTATTATTATTATTATTATTTTAATTTCTAAAAGGGTTTAGGAATTAATTTAATATAAGTACTCTCATTTATTCCTAATAGAATTAGGAAGGAAAATTAGTTAAAGGAGTTTAATTAATTATCCCTAATAAGATTAGGGAGCCCATTTAATTAAAAGAGTTTAATTAAATAAATAATACCTTATTTTAATTAAAATAGGGTTACCTGATATCTTTATAAAAGGAGTCTTATATTAGATATCAGATATACGTAATTCCTAGAGTTGGAGAGTACGCCCTCTTTTCTATAGAGATAGGAAAAACTAGGGCTTGAGCCGATACACCCTTCTTCTTGAAAATTCTTCTTCCTTGGTGGATCACCTCTAGAGGCCATACACTTGGGTGGCTTACATTGATCAAAGGAAGGAATCTACCCGGAGATTCAAGGAGATCGCGGAGAAGTAGGAGGTGAACTCGTACCTGAGGAAGCTCGTTTCTACAAGGGTATGATTTCATAATTTCTTGTTCTTCGTTTTAATTAATAATATGCATAAAGGATGATCCGGGTAATTGGTTTGTGAAAAATTTTAAAATCTAATTTTATTACGCTTCCGCTAATTTTGCAATTTGATTGCTACTTTGATTTTCACAAAACCTAACAGGAAGGGTGGTTTGCCACTATCATACAAGATGTCTAACGACATACAACCTCGTGTCATCATAAGACAGGGATGTGCTCATCCACTTGCTGAGTATATATACGAGCACTACCTATATAATCTTGGTGTTTGTTTGAAGTATAATTCTCAATTAGAGACAGTGGAGATAATGATAAGTCAAGAGAAGACTCACCATTGGGAAGAATATGATAGTAATCTTCTCGTTTTTCTTTGGGGTCTATTGGGTCAACCAAGGATAATTCTGTGGCCATATGATATCTATCATAACCTAGACGCGTGGCCTCCCATGTACGAAAGTTTCCTTGAGCACTTCCCAAAGATTCTAATTTCTAAAACAGTTTTTGACTATACCTTTATGTAAGGTGTTATTGTGAGGTGATGTCCACGGTTGGAACATGAGTCACATTTGGTATATATTTGTATCCAAACTCACAGCATATGTGTTGTTGTATTTTGCACGACAATTGTTGTAATAAAGTTGTAGTTGTTTTCTGTACCATGTATTTGACGACTCAGAATGGGTTGGATGGAATGGACCTATTTTGGGGTTGTCACAATATTCTTCCCAATGGTGAGTCTTCTCTTGACTTATCATTATCTCTACTGTCTTTAATCGTGAATTATACTTCAAACAAACACCAAGATTATATAGGTAGTGCTCGTAGACATACTCAGCAAGTGGATGAGCACAACCCTGTCTTATGATGACACGAGGTTGTATGTCATTAGACATCTTGTATGATAGTGACAAAACACCCTTCCAACGTTGGGTTCGCCTCACCCTATTTTCTTCACCAAATATAACTATTAAATGATGACCACCGTTCTATTCCCTTGTTACCCCCGCTTGACCCAGCTACATTCTTATTACCTGAAAGGAATTGTGAAACAAAAGGGTGAGCACAACTAGCCCAGTAAAGAATATCATAACTAAAGATAAATAAATTATCAATAGTCTTCATCAATAATAAATCAGAGATTTAGAACATATGGTAGATGATAAAAATTTCAACCATAGTTGCAGCGGAACGAGCAATCCATTAAAAGAGTCAAATATACTATAAAGTCTATTATCTTCTCCATGTTAAAAATTCACCAACAATATTTTATCCCTGTAACATCACTCAACAATTCCTTTCCACAATCATATGAATAACTCATAATCATAATTGTAGTTCTAAATTCCTCTTCTCATCTAGGATGAAGATAATTTTCATCACCTATCTTTACCTGAAACATCAAAGATCATGGTTACACCAAATCATATTTCCTATTCATTATCATACTAATAACTTCATCTTTGCATTACGGCCAAAGATATTCATTTGTATCACCAATTGATCATGTTCATCTCAACACCTGTTTATCTTTGCACTACTGGCCAAAGATATTCAACAACATGTCATCTTTGCACTACGGGCTAAAGATATTCATCAACAGTTCATCTTCGCACTACAGGCTAAAGATATTCATCAATAATTCATCTTTGCACTACATGCCAAAGATATTCATCAATAATTCATCTTTGCACTACAGGCCAAAGATATTCTTCAACAGTTCATATTTACACTATAGGCCAAATATATTAATATCTCAAAGAAATATATAATCATTTCAGAATTATATAAACAATAATTATAACCATGTTGATCAATTCACATTTACACTTAAGCTAAAGATATTCAATTATAAATTCAATGGTCATGATCATACCAGTTAATAATTTAACTTTGCACTACTGGCCAAAGGGAACCCATAGTCATGATCATACCAAAAATCTACCCATCTTTACACTCAAGTCAAAGAGAAATATCATCATTAGGGTTATAAAAATATTATATATGATAATAAAATCAATATAATCAACATATAGATTTAATCTCAAGAGTAATATTCATAAATCAACTATAATTTGGTCAGAAAAAGAAACCAATTTTATCGTAAATAGTAACTCGTGAATAGTAACTCGTAAATAGTAACTCGTGAATAGTAACCCCGACACAAAAAGATAAAAATTCCACAATAAAATTCATATCAATATTTCGGTATAATGATATTGAAAGAATAATATTTCTTAAGCTTATAAACAATTTATTTTAATTGTTTACACTTTACTAAACAATGCATTTAATCATCCTAAAATGCCAAACTCATAAGATTTTATTACCAATAACCAAAACCCTCATAAAAAAATCTGCATATACCTCATATAGGATTCTCAAGCCATAAAATCCTATTTTCCAATTTTCTTACTTCACATAACATATTTAATTCATTTACTCATAACTAGTCCCTTTTCATGAAAAATACCAAATCAATGTAAACAATTTTTCTTTTCTGAGATTTAGCAGAATATAGTCCCATATTGAACATATATTTTTCTCAGAATTTTTAAAATTCATTTATTATTTTTCATATGGCCAAAACCGCCGAATATTTAGACATTTATCGTAAATTATACTTTTATCCAAAAATTCCGAAATTCACAGAGTATACTGATATTATATAGATATACTTCCCATAAAAATTTTATCAATTTTGGAGTTAACCACAAGGAGTTATAAGCGGTTACTTTTAAAATAGTCTTTTCTCATAAAATTCATAACTCTTAATCTATACATCCAAAAATCACTATTTTTGGACACAATCAATAAAACTCCTCAAAATATCATTTCAAATTTTTTTAGAATTTTTTGAAGGTCGAAAGAAGTACGAACTGAAAAACATAATAACCCTTAAAATTTCTCACCTTAAAAGAGCAGTACTTCTGACTTGAATATCGGATATAACGCTGAGCAACATTCAAGATATCTAAATACTCACAAAAATATGCTTGATAATATAGAGAGAAAAAAACTTATTTCTGGTGTCTTTTTTCAATTCTAACATAAGCACCTATTTATAAGAAAATGCTAGAACGCCAAAGGAGACTAAATTAATAAAATATTAATTTATTTATTTTTTCTCTCTACACCACCTCTCTTGAAAACTCAGCAGCCTCTAGCATGCCAATTCTAAAAATTTTTTCCAACAGCCCACATGTTATTAACACCAACCAAAGTGGGTCCAACCCTATTATTTAATAAAAATTATTTTATTTTTCGAAACTTCAATAATTCATAGAAAATAGCTCGTTTATTAGAAAAATACGAATTTTATGTCTATTCTGCCTGAAATTGAATTCTCTACAACTTTTCAGAAGAAAATTTTTCCAAATTCCAGATCAAAAATATCCGAAATCCACAAACGGATGATTTTAAACACCGTTTTAACACCTTTTAAAATTCATAACAAATTATACGTTCATTTTTAACGGTTCAAAATTTATGGACATATACTCAACTTATATATGTATAACATATCCAAAAATTACCACGATCCAACGGTCGGATTAAAAATTATAACCCCCGCAATATATCTCAAAAACCCTGATTTGATTTTTAATACCTCCATTCCGACAAAAATACTGATAAAACACCTCAACATCAACTCCTTCATTTATAACCACATAAATAAATCTATCATTTATATCCACATAAAATAAATATTTCCTTATCATATAAATCAATAATTAATTATTCACAAATAATATTACAGAATCACAATTATGACAACCTGACCGTTCTCAGGAAAGAGGGGGCTTTTCAATAAGAATTTCTCTTTACTGGTGCTCAATTAGGTGACCAAACCTCTCATTGACAGAACTTTCTAGACATTGTCAATAATGCTATCTAATAATATTATTCAAATAATATGAATTATTGATCTGATAATGAGAAATATTATGCAGTGATAATTATTGAAACAACAATAATATAAAATATCAACGCAGCGATTATTGAATCAATAAAATAAAATATTGAACAGTAATTACTGTAACAATTATTGAGTAGTGCCTTCTTACGTAAGAATCAATAATTCAAAAATACTGTGCAATACCGTGTGCTACTGTGCAACAACGCGTATTACTTTACTTTACCCACTGGGTATTCCAACAGTGTTAACGATAACGATTATTTGTAAAAACTTAAATTTATCATTTTCTTCATCTGACAGTTATTCTGTTATGGGGCTCACAAACGGCTGCATCGTCGTACGAATATTCCCCGACAGAAAGAATATTCTACGACCAAACAAATATTCCCCGACAACAATGAATATTTTATAACCACTTGCGTATTTTGAAAAAATTCATATATCGCCCTTAACTTTTAACTTTTTATCAATTTAACCATTTACTGAATCGTAATTATAAGAAAAATTGAATACTTTTATTTCATAAAATTCGGGGTCTTACAAAACTAATTTAGTCATAATAATATATTACTAATATATGACTCTAATTATAATTAATTTATTAAAAAATAATAATAAATCAATTTTATAATCATACAAAAATAATAATCTGCAGAAAGAAACATGACATTTATTACTTGCGCAACAAAAATACATAAAGGCTATGTTTGTTTACAAGGATTACACTTGGTATAAGATTATTAATCTCAAGTGCCTTGTTTGTTTTTAAATTTGAGCTTAGATTATTAGTCCAAGGATTTAAAATGACTTAATATAAGGGATAATTTAATACCATCTCCTGTCGGGTATTATAATTTTTACCATTTAGAATTAAAAATTACTAGACAAAATTACCCTCAACCTTTTTCCTAAAATGACCATAGTAGTAGTATTCTGTAATTCCAGTATTGAGATTTGAGACTGAATCACCATGTTAAATGACTAGTTAATTTTTTGATCGATTAGAATCAACTGATTAGTTAATTTATAACTAGTCGAAAAAGATCATCTCATCTCTATTATAATCTTGGAAAAACTAACGAAGCCATTTTTAAAAAAAATTAACTAGTCGGTTAATTCTAATCAATCAAATTAACTAGTCTTTTTCAACTAGTTATAAATTAACTAGTCGGTTAATTCCAAAAATTGAGACTTTAAAAAAAATAAAATAATAATAAAATACATGAGTGTACGTAATTAAATTCTAATCAATCAAAAAACAGTTAATTTATACTAGATGAAAAAGTACACTCGTGACTTCGTTAATTTATATAAAAAAAAATAAAAAATTAACTTCGTTAGTTAATTTATAACTAGTTGACTTATAAAAAAATGACTTCGTTAGTTTTTTATAAGATTAAAAAATAGATAATTTATAATTTAAAATATGTTATTATGGGTAAGAGTATAATAGTCCAATCGATATTTTTTTTATAACAGAAACATCAACTCGTTTCTCCTAAATTAGGTAGGAAGATTAAAACAAACCATCATCTCCAAAATCAATGAGAAATCCATCATGTGCAATTAGGGATTTATCAACTGAGGGGCAAACGAGGGGAAACATAAAATTGAGAATCTGCGTTTGGACAACCAAAACGCAGCCATAAGAAATCCGTGCGTTACGTTTTTGCCTATCAAACACAGTTGCAAATGCGGACTTCTGTGATTTGGGCGACGCGCGTTGAGCATTACCGAACAAGATCGTCCCTGTGTTTTCAACCAAAAGCCGCGTTTGGGGACTAGCCGAACATGCACATAGTGCTTATTCGTCTACCGACGTTTAGAAGTTGAGAATTTCGTTCGTTTATAAATAGTTTATTTCAAATGCACAACTTATTTAACTGTGTTTAGGGTCGTCCAAACGCAACGCTCCAGAAGAGGAGCGGTGCGATGCTATACGTTTGAACCTCCAAACATTATCGCTATAAACGCTCTAAAGTCATAATCCTGTTAGTATAATCTTTGCAAACAAATATGACCTGAGTGTCTTTAAGTTCGATCATCACCGGTAACATTTTATAAGCTCTGTTCCTTCTTTAAGAATAACATGGACATTCATTAAAGCCCTTCAAACTTTCTTGTTTGGAAAGACCTAAAAAAGAGTCGGAAATCAATATATTCAACTATACTAAGCTTTAATGTTAGTAAGACCATAACCACTGCGCCCTATTGGATTTTTTCAAAACCAAGAAGAAAATAGTACGCGTGCACAAAACAAAAAAATCAGAACCAGTCAGACATTTCATCAAGCATTACTTTAGGTAAACTCTATTCTGTTTAATTCAACAAAAACTAAGCCAAAAATAAAAGAGTGGACAAACAGATCTCAGTTCAACAATAAAGATCCACGTGTGATTAAATGCCTAAAGGCCAATAAAATTAAATGAATACTAATAGCAAAAGCACATCGATCTCGATAAGAATAAAAAAAAAAAGTTGATTTAAAAGAATCAAACAGTCCGAACACGCAAACATCAATCTACTGGAAAGAAAATAGAAAGATTATCATTGATTAATTATAAAATTATAATCGACCCCAAGATCTATCAGAAAAAATTTATTACAGAGAAACAGTGCGTCTATAAAGTATTTCATCATCACTCTCATCTTCCTCATCAGATACAATCTCACTTCCTGGTAGTTCCAACTTCCCACCCATATAAAATGATGGACCGGCACTCTCTGTCTCAATATAATCAGCCTGCAGCCTCTCTTCAAATCTCTGGTCACTGCAATTGAGGAACCAAGCCAAAGAACACCTAATGCCTTTGCTCTGTAACCTCTGATACCTTGGCTTGATCCTTGATTCCAAGCTATAAGTAAAGTATTCTGGGAACTCCACAAGCTCTTTCATTGGCCTTCCAATTTCGCTCTTGAAGAAGTAAAAACTATTTTTCATGAGACCAATCTGCAGTGCAATTAACTGGGGGCATTTTACAACCATCTTGGCCACATCTGCAAGAGAGATGCCCCTGCCAAGTAAGAACTCGACCGGTTTCATAATCACATTTTGGTTAAGACTAACAATCTGTGGCATCCTCTCAATGACACGAGCAAACCCTTCAGGATCAATCTTGAGCTTCAAGTTAAAAAAATACTGTTGTGACGACAATTTAGCTTTCAGAGGAAGCCCAAGAATTTGAGGGTAATGAGAAATAACTGAAGCAAGAGCTTCTCTTCGAATCCCAAAACTGACTAAACAATTCACATTTGGTTTCATTGTCTCTTCAAGATCATAACCAAGTACATAAGCACGCTTCTCAAACATCCTTGCTAGCACTTTCTTAGGCAAGCCCAAAGAGACCAAATAATCCACAAGAGGCTTAATCATAGTTCCAACTCTCATTCCCAGAAAATATGGATATTGCGTCACCATTGGTCCAATATCTCTCGGGTTAACTCCAATACTAACTAAATATGCCACTGAGGTACTCATTGTCCCTTCAGGTTTAAATCCTAATAGCTCTGGATACTTAATAAGCACATAACCCATATCTAGCTTCTCCACATCAAGCCCACGAAGAAACTTAACTATCGGAACAAGCTCAACAACAACACTCGCATGAAGTACGTGCGGGTAATTCTTAATAAACTCTCCAAGTTTCTGTCTTTGAATTCCAACCTTTTCTAAGTAACCCAACACCGGAATTATATTTTTCCGCACACTACAACCAAGCATCAGCGGATATTCATTGATATCATCAACAGTTAATCCTATCTTTTGCAAGAATTCCACTCGTTCACGCATTACTTCAACTGTAGAGGGTAATTCTAACTGCTCTAATTCATCAGGAACTATGCCTATACTCTTCAAGTAATCACAAATTATAACTCGTGAAACAAGTTTCTCCTTTCGCCCTTGAACTACGCCCCATGTGACTGTTGGCATTTCATATTCAGGAAATTTGTCGGATTGGGAAGAAAAGGGTCTAAATTTTGAAACCCCCGGTTCTTGAATACATGGGGTTTGTGGGTTATGTGAGGGTTTATGAATATAAATGAGAGGAGTGAGAAATTTTTGTAAAATTGATTTAAAGGGTTGGTTTCTTGTTAAAAGTGAATTCATTTCTTGAAATCAAGTATCAACGAACAGATAAAATAAGTTTCTTCTACAATCTAGCAATTCAGTTCTTGGTTAAATTTGTATACATCATCTGAAAATAAAGCTAAAAAATTTTAGGTTAATTTTTGCTATGAATCAAGAAAAATCAGGGAACAAACGTGAAACGATAGAGATAGAAGTAAAGCGAGGGAGAGAGAGTACTCACAAACTCAAGCTTTGGGTATGATTGTCTTGGTCGGGTGAGCTTCTTATCTGGTCGGTTTTTTGGTCGATTTGGACTGGCTATGGCTGAGGAACTGCGGGCTATGTTGCCTCGCCGGTGGATTTCTTTGGATGAATCTGGGTTGCTATGGTATGGGATTTTGCAAGAAGAATTTGGGCAACTGAGCTCTAGGAGTTTGGGTTTTGGGGTTTTGGGGTTTTGGGGCTGAATCGGTCTATAATTACATACTGAGTTATTGTATTTTATTTTAAATGACTTTTAGTATTTCAAATGTAAAATTTAAGTTAATTTTTTTTAATAAATACAGTAATAATAGAAGAAGAAAATATTATAATTTTTTATTTTTATTTTTAAATTTAAATTTCCTCATTCTTTCCTTTTTTTTTCCCCAATAAAACTCGGAAACATAATGAAGTATGTTTTAGTTTTTATATCGATTTGTCAGTTTTCAGCATTAATTCTCACTAGTGAATTAGCTATTTTAATCAATATTTGGTCATTTTAAGGCTTTCAAATTTCTTTTCTCAAAAAATGTCTTTATTCCCGTCGTCTTATAATAAGTGATTATTGATACTTTTTTTACTTCACAAAAAATATTATTTGTAAATAAAATAATAAAAAAATCTTATGATTATCGTTTGAAATAACATAATATCCTCAATTTGTTATCAGGCTCTGAGAAAAGATTTTGGAGAGAACTTTGTTAGTATAATGCATGTTTTAGATTTGATGATGATATGTGAAATAATATATATTTATAATCAGTAGTTTTTGTACCGTCTTTGAAATGAAATTGGTGTAAAAGAATTTAGATTAGATATCAAACTTGTTAAGTTAATCTATTTCGTAAAGTGAATATGATGTTTAGAATTAGATCAAAAGACGATCGTAAAGTAAGTAGTTGAAGGTCGTAGAGCATATTGATCGTGAAGTAGTTTTGAAGATCGTAAAGTATTCTGAAGATCGTAGAGTCTGCTGAAAATTGTAAAACTTGTTATTCGTAGAGTTACAACTACAAGTACTTTAAGCTTGTAGAATTGTCAAGTCATTCCTCAAAGTTCCTGGAGTACAAGAAATGATCAACCAATTAGAACAAAGTTGAGGATTGTCAAGCTAAGGACACTGAAGTTAAGTGTAAATTATAGAGTCTGTCTAGCCAGACACTCTACGACTGGACATTCAGCTCTACGATTAGAAAATTCATAGATGCATCAGTTCTGACATGAACTGATAATGTTAATCCTCTTAGAGTGAAGACCCAAAGAAGATTGTCAAAACTTTTACACCCTATTACTGAGTTTTAAAATGGATAAAAAAGAAAAGAAATGGACGGAAAGTTTAAGTTTTCTTTTTAATTCCTTTGTTTCTGAGTTTTTTAATAAACAGAAAATAGAATAAATGGATAAAAAACTTAGCCATTTTTTCTACCAAAGTTTTTCGTTCAAAATTGGTCTGATTTGGATGAAAAATAAATTGGAATAAGTAATATTTTTATAATTCACATATTATCCTCAAATTTTAATATAATAAATTTTAAATTACAACTCATATCCCTAATTTGTTTTTATCTACTAAACCTAAGCTAATAAAGAGAAATATACTTCTTGGCCTGAACGATTTCTTTTGTTGGCAATCAATAATTATAATAATAGACTTTGTTAATTTCTTCCTCAATTCTCTTAATAGCAATCTAAAGGTTTTAGCAATAGAGGTATATTTTCCGAATCTTAATTGTTATCACATCTTGGTGAACAATTCTGAAACCTAAACTCATTATTTCAAATATACCTATGGTTTATAAAATTTAATATTAATTAGTTTCCTCCAATATTTTAACAATATAATTGGTATACTCAATTTTTATTCTCTTTAAAATCAATAAAAATAGAAATCTATAATACTTGTCCATTTTCATTTAGATGCGAAAACTCCATCTATTTTTTGTAGCTTAAATTTATTTAATTCATAATGTCTAATACTCACACATAATTTATGGTTGCTCATTACTAATTTGCCATCAACGCTTTCATCATGTTCAGAAAATGCACTTTTTCACTTGTCTAATAATTGAAAATATTTGTGTGGATAGAATTTTGGTGTGAAATTACTTATCAGTAATTTTCTCTTAGAACAAACTCATTATTTGGGTTAAGCAGCGGCGGTTCTTTTTGTCAAATTATTATATGGTTGATAATTTTTTTTTTTGTAGTTTCATAAATATAGGAATTAAGCTTTATTTTTAGACTTAATAATTGAATTATATGATTAGTTATTGTATTGTATTTACATTTATGTCTTAATAATATTAATTAATAGATGGTAAATATAATTTTATAGAGATTAATTACTTAAAAATTATATTATTAAATATAATTAAATAAATTATGATAGTTAACTAAATTGACACCTCCTATACTATTTTAATCCATCTAATTGGTTGGATTGTTAAAATTAAATAAGAATAATATCACTTAATTGGTTGCATATTTATTCATGGTTCAATTATTATAATTAATAGAAGGATAAATTTGTAAAAGTGATATTTTTCTTTTCTTTTCATTGGAACTCAAAAACGCAAGATTTTTTTTTATTTTTAGTTCTTTTCTATTAAAAACTCAGAAACAACACAAAGGAAAACTTTAAGTTTTCTATTCTAATTTAAGTTTTCTATTCTTTTCTTTTTCATTCAAAACTCAGAAACAGAGTGTTAAGGCTAAGGAGAAGAGCAATTAGAAATTTGCTCAACAACTATATTGGTGAAATGACAGCACCCACGTGCGTATCTCTGTAGTAGTCAAGACTGAAGTGACATATCACCGTTGAAAGCTGACACTCCCCACTCCAAAGTCGATAATCAAAGATCTTCAAGGATTGATATCTAAGCATTAAATGAGTAACGACAACTTTCAAACGGAAAAATCTCGAGGAAGGTCTATAAAAGGCAAGCAAATTCAATCAAACAGTAACCTAAGAAGCAATCAAAAATTCAAACTGCTACTGATTCAAAAAGTTATATACTCTACGATTTTGGACATCCCGTTTGCTGCTAAGTTTTTCAATATTGAGTTTCAAGTAACTTAGCAACACCTCAAACATCATTCTTTCACGATGATTGTATACATTTGTAAGACCCCAATTTTTTTTAATAAAGATGATTTTTTCTATAAATATCATTTTTAAATATTATGGAATGAATTTGATATAATGTTATAGTTGTGGGTAATATTTATAAATTTTACAAAGTACGCAAGTTGTTATACAATATTCAATTGGTCGGGGAATATTTGTTTTAACAGGGAATATTCGTACGAAGACACAATCATTGGTGGACCCCACAACGGAATTTTTGTCGAATTGAGAAAACGACAAAAATATTTTAACAGCGAAAGTTTTACCGTTAACTGTTGAAACACCCGGTGTTAAAAATACAGGAATACGCGTGGTTGCATAGTAACACACGGTATTGATTATTGATACTTACGTGAGAAGTCACTCAGTTTTGTTCAATTATTGCTACAGTAATTGTTGCATAATATCTCACGTTATGTGATTCAATTATTGTCGATATTTTATATATTATTAAATCAATAATTGAGATGACAAAGTTATTAATATTATTATTTGCAATATTAACGATGTCTAGAAGTTCTACCAAGGAGAGGTTTGGTCATCTGATTGCGCGCCAATAGGGAGAAATCCTTATTAAAAAAACCCCTCTTTCCTAGAAACGACCTGGTCGATTAATATTGTGAATTATATTAATGATGATAAATGTTGTTAATTATATTGAGGTGTCTTTTTATGAAGTCACAGAAGTTTATATATATAAATTTTGTTTTATTAGTATTATTAATGTAATAAAACAGAAAAGCTTTTTATATAAAACAGAATACTTTTATAAAGTTGTCTGTTTTATTAGACTATAAATAGAATATATTATCTTATATTATATTATGCATAGTATTTTACATAGTAAAATCTTTTTATATAAAACAGAATATTTTTATAAAGTTATTTATTTTATTAGACTATAAATAGAATATATTATATTTTATTATGCATAGTGTTGCATAATGTCTGCATAGTAAAATCTTTTTATATAAAACAGAATACTTTTATAAAGTTATTTATTTTATTAGATTTTAAATAAAATATAAATATATATATATATATATATATATATTTAGAATATATTATATTTTATTGCATAGTATCCTTTCAATTCTCCTATAAATAGAATGCTTAGTTAGAATTGAAATCACACCAGAAATTCAGAGAATTCTCTTATATAATCTTGAGCGTATTTCTTTAGAGTTTTCAGAAGCTTTGAGCGTAGAAAAACAGTACAAGTTTTCTTCAGGAATATCCTCGCCCTACCAGTCGGAATACTCTTCTTTTACGGTAAGGGGTATTATTCTTTCATATTCATGAAGAGAATTATTTTCTTTTCAATACTCGTAAGAGCTGTTGTTCCATTCTTTATTATTATGTTGGAACACTACTAGAACATCGACCTATAGCTACGATCGGCGACCGTCGCTATAGGCCAAAAGACCGTCGCTAAAAGTTTTAACGACCGTCGCCATAGAAGCCGTCGGTGAAGCTTTTAGCGACGGTCATCGACCGTCGCTATAGGTCATGACAAAATCGTGTATTTTCTCTTTACCAACGATCGCTGAAAGTTATTGTTACGGTCATGACCGTAGCTATAGATGTCTATAGCGACACTCGACGACCGTCCCTATAGGCCTGTGCTTTATATAACACTATAGCTACGATCGATGAGCGTCGCTATAGCCTTTTTATATTAAAAAAAATTTAATAATGCACATTTATTCAACAAACACAAATACAATATAAAACAAAATATAAAAAATATTATATACATCATTTAAAATCATTCACATTACAATATAATAGTTGAATAATTCATCTCCTCAAATTTGATGATCATTATTATACAAAACTACTAAACTAATAATTTTTACAATCTATCATTACAATACAATATTTTATTTTAGTAGCATCTAAGAAGAGATGTTGAACTCGAGTAGCCTCAAACTCACTTTTGCCATCTTCTGTCAATGAATTGTAGACTGCCAACATGCCCTGTTGGATGTAACAGTGTAAATAAAGTATACATCATGAATATAATAGCCGAAATTTCTAAGGAGACAAGGATCATAAAACAATTAACTAATTTAATAAGCAAGAAGATTAACTCTCACCAAGGAATTGCAAAACCAACCTTCGACAATAGTCCTGGATATAATCCCCGTTATGCCATCCACGGTATTCTTATAAGCCGAATCTTCACTCATTCCATTCTCAGTATACCTTTTAAACAAGGACTCGACAATACCATGAACAACACCAAGCAAAATTCCTATACATCAGTGGTTAAAATTAAGGCATGATCATCATAAATTGACTAAACATATTTCCATTAGAATCACTACTAGAAAATCTACCTATAGCGACGACTAGAAGCAAACTTTCCAGCCTTCCATGGCTTGCCTCCCATAGATGAATCAACCAAATATTTGTCTTCAATAAGTACACCAATCTGAATATACGTTTTTGTATCAATAATGAATGCACATAAAAAGAAGAGCATAATTTTTTTTACATAGCAGGATTAGTTTGAAAAGGACATTCAAGCAGCCAAAGAGAATCATTAACTAAGAGTCATTTTTATCTTTAATTAGAATCACAGGTAAAGTGAAACCTCAGGACAACCCACTAAGGAAACCACAGACACATGTTATCACTAAGCCATAACCAATCTACATCAGTTATCTGAAAAGAAAACGCTAACGAGAAGGCAAAGGGAACAAAATGAGAGCCACCAAAAAATGAATAGGGAATACAATTCGAATTAGTACTGCAATTCATCATTTTTTCAGTATGAAAAAGTAAACATCTTACCAACAAGATCAATAATCCTGCTTGAGGGACGTCCAACAGTAGTACATACATGATAACTTGCATTTATCACGTGATGTCTTATTAGCATCATTACGAAGAGGCATCCAATTCTAAGCTACTGCTTAATGTTCAGTGTACAGAGGCTAGTGCAGGACGCTTATTAAAGACTATGAGGATATTAAGTGGTTGTCTTGGGATTTATGTAATTATACTTGATAGTCAATTTAATTTCAAGGGATATTTTGAACAATTAAGGATGAAGCAAGGGTGGGAGGTTAGATTGTTACCTCCTAAGTTGTTAGACACAAGCGCACTGCAACCCATGCCACAATGTGATGTTCCCCCATAGCCCTACAAGAAACAAAATACTAAAACCAACATCAACTTCAAGTCTTTCAGGTTGGGGGAATGTCAATAATTATGATAAATATCTAATCATATATAATAACTAAATTAAAATTTATGTTAAACTAAGAAGAAGAAAAATTCCCAAAAGAAGGCTGAGAAACAAGATAAAACTTGCACCGGAAAGGTCTAACAGAGGAATCTCTGACCATTAAACCTTTGGTTGATCCAATATGACAATTTATCTTTAATAAGAAAGTTGACAAACAAGATAAAACCTGCACTCTAGAAATGTTTATCAAATGTATCTTAATCCATTAAAAAGTGTCAGGATCCAATACAATATATATGTATCTTCAAACTTTCAGCTGTTCTCGACATGTAACTTTATAGCTTTCTTATATATGTACAACTAATTTTATAGTTTCATTGTTACATAACCCTTCAACAAACATTGTATTCTTTGTATCATGGATACGTAGATTTTTTGTAAGTTGTGACACGGATTACTATTACAGGTTCCAAAGTGTCTTTACTATTGGGAAAATACACACCCAATTATTAAAGATGCCAAAGAATTGATAACCGGTGCATATCAAGTGCAGATCAGTGGCAGCTATAGGATTTAAGTCCATGGCAAGGCTAATAGCTCTCTGATCTTTTTCTCAGTCTAGTTTCCTCTCTGTCAGACTGTTACTAATATATCACAAGTGTAAAAACAACAAATGAAGAGAAAAAAATCACACTTACCCCGCAATCCAAACATGTGGGTGGATCATGGTTGAAAATCATCACATCACATAGCTGCTCCACACAGATGAAGAGAATAAAAATCAACTTGCAGTAACATGATATCAAACCAATGACTGAAATGAAAATTTCATAAAAAACTGACCGGTAATTATAAATATCAATTTTTTTTCTAAAAGAAAATTTAGCAAGATCTATCTCGCCATGATCTATAAACTGCACTATAGCTTCCTGACTATATATCAATATAGTTTACTGCAATATTTATTTATCTAAACCTAGGAATCATATACTTTACTGCTTGCAGCTGCGGCATCATCATTGTGTAAATACCAAAAAAAAAAAATTTGGTGTGTAGCATGTTCAAGTATATTCTAGAAAAGTGAAACTTTAGAACCCTATAACTTAGCAGATTTTACAAGGATCTTAGAAAGGAAATTTCATCAAAAATTAGGCAAAAAAAAAAATCAAACCAAGAATATATAGTAACTTGATAAAACAATATTGGCCTATGTAACCAAACTTACTACCACCTTGTAAAACCTGAATCAATTCAGTAAGGTATAAATACTACATTAATTACAAAATTTACCCATTTCACATATTGGCCTATGTAACCAAACTTACAGTTCAAAATAATCATGACAAAACTACAATTGTGACATAACATACAAATCCTGTTCACCAAATCCAATAATTCCATCAATTGCTGGATCTGTTTTAGTCAAGTCCCCGGACTGGTAAGTGCTACACCTGTTTCCAAGACCAACCAAAGACGATATTCCACCAACAATACCAATGTCAACACCTTAATGTGACTTAAGCCCATAAAAGAACAAAGATATTAGAAAGGTGAACCCTAAAGGTGAACCCTTGAAGGGACATTATTGTTGATATGTTCTGACATCAAAAACCCCACATCAAAAACACTTAAACAATGTCTTAATTCTCAATCTTCAATAGAACTATGCATTTTTTGTGTCCAAAGAGGGGGTGAGAGCAAATAACCAAAATACACTAATAAAAAATTCCTTGAAAGAATGTAAATTTACTCAACAACACAATAGGATTTTATATTTCATAAATCAATCACTAACCTTCCTTAATCTTTTCAGGACCATAACCACTGAAACATCGACCAATAAAAACAAGACAACCCCAATAATCGAAAATAAAGTTAAACAAAACAAACGCCCAATTGATGAGAATCATAACTCAAAAAAAGTTAAACAATTTAAACACCCAATTCATAATTCACAAACCCAGAAAAACTCGGTGACCTTCCCAAATCTGTAATGGAAACTTAATACTCTGTAAATATCTAGATAAAAAAATGACATCCTTCGGCAAGGTTGGGTTGGTCCAACAAGAATCTGCTTCACCAATATTGGCTGGTCTCCATCTCTAGATCTAATGAGAACAATTGCAGAATAAATTATCCCACACTATAACCATTTTTCAAACCCCAGAAAGTGATTTAGGTCGTTTAGAAAAGGACGATGTAGTTCAATAAATTTTTTACAATAAGAGAGGGACATATTTAAAGTTTACCTACATAACACACGCATGACAATGGCTGGAGCAACAGTTGCGACGGGCAGAGGAGGCAGCGCCGTCGAGGAATGAGAGAAATCTGGTGTTGACCGCCTCTTGATAGTCCAAAAATAGATCCTTCGAAACCCTAAATGCGTCGTGTGCGCACATGATGGCCAATCTGACGAGTGAACTATCAAAGGGCAGAGACGAGAAGCGATCGAGTGAGAAGGCAACGAGGACCAGGAGAGAGAGGGTACCGAGGACCAGGAGATAGAGGGCAAAGAGCGGCTAGGAGGGCAACGAGGACCAGGAGAGAACGGGCAGATCGAGTGAGTGAAAAGAGATTTGGGAAAAAAAGGAGGAATTTGTGAAAAAAGAGCTCTATCCCGATGGTCAGCCTCTGGCCATCGCTATTGATACCCTATTGCGACGGTTCCGTCCCAACCGTCGTTATAGCTCGTCGTTATAGGTTAAATTTTTAGTAGTGAAATAACTTGTCTATGCGAAGTATCGCATACACGGTAAAATTTTGTTGTTATTCCATTCTTTATTATTCTGTCGGAATATCCTGTCTGTGCGTTTACGCATGACCTGGTTCCATTATTTATTATTCTGTTGAAATAACCTGTCTGTGCGGTCTATCGCATACATAGTGAATTCTTCTGTTATTATATTCTTTATTATTCTGTTGGAATAACCTGTCCATGTGGATTATCACATGCATGGTGAATGATCATTCGTATTCATTCCTTATTAAATTATGGAAATGATCTATCTACGTGGATTACCATATGGTAGACGAAAATTCATTTGCAGTTTCATATATTCTATTATACTCAGTTGGTTAAAGCTTTGGCTTCTATACTCTATGAAATTAGTGGAATATCCTTGATAATTGTGATTCATCCAGTATCTTTTCATGGAAATATTCTTCTGAGCATTCTTGAATTTTACTCTACAAAGCAGTATCATGTTGACAATTTGGACGTTATTGGTTCTTGGATAAATTAATTCTTGAACTTGTTTTATTGAATTCTTATATCATTGTCATCATCCTCATGTTTATATTTTGTTGAAGTCATCTGTGGTCTGTAGTGCATAGATGGACTTGGTATGATTATGACCATGAATTATTCGGTGTAATCATGACCATAATGTTACAAATGATGTGGTAAAAGTCTTCATTGGCCCATAGTGCATTGATGAACAGTTGTTGGCATGGTCATCACCATTGATGAATACACGAATATCCTTGGCCCGTAGTGCATGGATAATTTGTGGTCGTGATACTAATGAATATCCTTAACAGTAGTGCAGGGATGATGTGTATTATTTATTAAGCTGAGTCTCAGCGATAAAAGTGATGAAAAACCTTTTTAAATCATAAAAGATAGTAGATTTTATTCTCTACTTTTTTAATGAATAGCTTGTTCCGCTGCAGTTAAACTTGATATTTGTTATATTTTATCAGTTTAACAGTGTTGAAGGTTAACGATACTTTATTCTGCATTATCTTAGTCATAATATTTCTTACTGGGCTAGTTGAGCTCACCCTTTTGCTTTCATTGTTCTCTTCAAAAAAATGAGAACGTAGCGGGGACTAGTCGGGGAACGGAGTGACGGTTCAGATGATAGCATTAGTAGTCCTCACTATTCTATGAAATAGTGTGAAAATAAATGTATTGAAGATTTATTTTGAGTTTGAATACTGTTTAGAAGACAATGTTGTATTAAAACTCACAGCTTATGTTTTGTCGTATTTTACACGACAGTTGTATAATTAAGTTTTTATTTGTATTTGTACCATGTATTTGACGACTCAAAATAGGTGATGTATACTTATTTTGAGGGCGTCACAATGTGACGCCCCCAAAATTAAGTATAAATCACCCATCTTGGGTCGTCAGATACATAGTACAGAATACAAATACAACTTAATAATACAACTGTCGTGTACAATACGACAAAACATAAACTGTGAGTTTGAATACAAATATTATCTTCTAGAGAGTATTCATACTCAAAAGGAGTCCTCATTACATTTATTAACACACCATTACATAGAATAGTGAGGACTACTAACTAATACTATCATTCGGACCATCACTCCGTACCCCGACTTGTCCCAGCTACGTTCTCATTTCCTGAAGAGAACAGTGAAAGAAAGGGTGAGCTCAACTAGCCCAGTAAGAAATATTATGACTAAGATAATGCAGAATAAATTATCATTAGCCTTCAACAATGTTAAACTGATAAAATATAATAGACATCAAGTTTAACTGCAGCGGAACAAGCAATCCATTAAAAGAGTCAAGTAGAAAATAAACTCTACTATCTTTTATGATTTAAAAGGTTTTTCAACACTGCGATCGCTGAGACTCAGCTTAATAAAATAATCCACATCATCGAATCACCCCTGCACTACGGCCAAGGATATTCGTGTATTCATTAATGGTCATGATCATGCCAACAACTGTCCATCAATGCACTACGGGCCAATGAGGACTTTTACCACATCATTTGTAACATTACGGTCATGATTATACCGAATAATCCCTGGTCATAATCATACCAAGTCCATCTATGCACTACATGCCACAGATGACTTTCAACATTTTATAAACATGAGGATGATGACAATGATATAAGAATTCAATAAAACAAGTTCAAGAATTAATTTATCCAGGAATTAACAACGTCCAAATTGTCAACATGATACTGCATTGTGGAGTAAAATTCAAGAACGCTTAGAAGAATATTTTCTTGAAAAGATACTGGATGAAACGCAACTATCAAGGATATTCCACAAATTTCATGGAGTATAGAAGTCAAAACTTAATCAACTGAGTATAATAAAGAATGGAATAACAAAAGAAATCACCATGCATGCGATAGACCGCACAGACAGGTTATTCCAACAGAATAATAAATAATGGAACCAGGTCCGGCGTAAACGCACAGACATGATATTCCGACAGAATAATAAATAATGGAACCAGGTCCGGTGTAAAACACACAGACAGGATATTCCAACAGAATAATAATAAAACGGAACCAGGTCCGGTGTAAAACACACAGACAGGATGTTCCAACAGAATAATAAACGGAACCAGGTCCGGTGTAAAACACACAGACAGGATGTTCCAACAAAATAATAGAAGAATGTCACCAAGTATAGGGTAGACCGCATATACTGGTTATTCCAACAGAATAATAACAAATGGAATAACAGAAGTTCTCTTCATGAATATAAAAGAAATAATATTCCCTACCTTAAAAGAACTGGATATTGGAAAAGTGATGTAGTAGAATACTTTTAGTCTCTCTCTCTCTTATTCTCTCTATACTTTCTCTCTCTATAGCTTGAATGAATTCGTGAAAAATAATGAAGCCCTAGGCCTCTATTTATAGAAAAACTGAGGGTGGCTCTTGGTCTTAACGAAGGGTCAAATGACTCTTGGTCTTAACGAAGGGTCAAATGACTCTTGGTAATATTGAAGGGACAACTACTATTGACGAAAGTAATTACTATTGACCAAGGTAAATACTATTGACGAAGGTAATTACTATTGACCAAGGTAAATACTATTGACGAAGGTAATTACTATTGACCAAGGTAGATACTATTGACGAAGGTAATTACTATTGACCAAGGTAAATACTATTGACGACGGTAATTACTATTGACGACGGTAATTACTATTGACGAAGAGACTCTTAGATGATGACATATGGCCCCCCATAAAATAACCAAACTTACCACAACGTCTCAATAATATAACATATTATACAGATGATACTATGACAATAATTTAAGAGATATAATACAGCAATTACTGTAGCAATAATTGAGTATAGCTGAGTGACTTCTCACGTAAGCATCAATAATCAATACCGTGTGCTACTATGCAACCACGCGTATTACTGTACTTTTACTACCGAGTAGTTCAACAGTTTTAACGGTTTTAACGGTAACACCTCAGCCGTTATTTTTATAGAAAGATAATTCTGTCGTTTTCTCAATCCGACAATAATTCCGTTGTGGGGTCCACCAATGATTGTGCCGTCGTACGAATATTCCCCGACAAAAAGAATATTCTCCGACCAAACGAATATTTTATAACAACTTGCTTACTTTGTAAAATTTATAAATATTACCCACAACTATAACATTATATCAAATTAACTCCATAATATTCAAAAATGATATTTATAGAAAATTCATCTTTATTTATAAAAGTTGGGGTCTTACACACAATATTGGTCTTAATGACCTATTTTAACCAAGTCTTATCGACTTGAAGAGATCTTAATGATCTAATATAGCCAAGTCTCAGTGACTTGAAAGAATCTTTGTGATTCAATTGTTGTAACGGTTTTGTGTGAACAAATATTAGTGATCACCCCATTCTTAGTGAATTATACATACTTAAAGAGTACAAGAGTGGACTATGAAATCTTTGTGACTTAAAAATATTTTATCTCATTTACTTTCCTGTCAAGTTATTTAGTGTTCTAAAATTTAGTTTGTGACTTAGCTCCACTTTGAGTTGCTAAATTTAGAATTGTTATTTTTCTATATTCTTTGAAGGGGCTTTTATAAACTATCATTCCGTTGTGCAAAATCTCTTAATTAACCTTTTAAATCATAAATTAGTAATAACTCTTTAAAATAAAAAGTTTTTTAAATGATATATTCAACCCTCTTTTTAGATCTCTCAGTACCTTTGAACAACAACAAACTCGATTGTCGAGAGAGATTGAGTGATCTCTTTGTGTTGTTTTTGAGTTTTTACATGAATTTAAATAAAAGAAAAAAAATTAACTTTTAAATTTTGATTAATAATTTAACCTTATATTAAATTTTCTTGTGTTTTTAAGTAAATGATGGTGTAACTGTTACAAAAGGATTACATAAATCCTATATTTTCTTTGAATCCGTTCATTTTTGGAATCAAGATTTTGAGGAGAAAAGTGACCACTAAACACTTCTTGAAATGACATAATTGATTTTATCCCTTTAGCATTGTGCGGGTCGGTGGATCCTATCAATACCCGTATATAACACTTCAAGAAGAGATCACATCTAAATCAATTTGGTTGATCATTATTTCAAGGTTACTATGGTCATTAACATACATTTTTCAAGTTACAGATTATACAATAATAATACCTATCTAAGTACAATGAATATAATATAATTGGTTACCTTGGATAATTTAATAATTTATATTATCTTTTCATTAATTGCCATAAATACATACACCCATTATAATTTATAAAAAAATCAGGCCCTTGTTCAGCTTTCCCATATAACATTTATAAATATCATACTCTAATTTCGTGTATGTGTACACCTAGAGAGGAGTGAATATGTGTCTAAACTTAAATGCGATTAACTGTGACGCCCCCAAAATTAGGTATACATCACCCATCTTGGGTCGTCAGATACGAAGTACAGAATACAAATACAACTTACTAATACAACTGTCGTGTACAAGATGACAAAACATAAACTGTGAGTTTGAATACAAATATTATATTCTAGAGAATATTCATACTCAAAAGGAGTCCTTATTACATTTATTAACACACTATTACATAGAATAGTGAGGACTACTAACTAATACTATCATTCGAACCATCACTCTATTCCCCGACTTGTCCCGGCTACATTCTCATTTTTTGAAGAGAACAGTGAAAGAAAGGGTGAGCTCAACTAGCCCAGTAAGAAATATTATGACTAAGATAATGCAGAATAAATTATCATTAGCCTTCAACAATGTTAAAATGATAAAATATAATAGACATCAAGTTTAACTGCAGCGGAACAAGCAATCCATTAAAAGAGTCAAGTAGAAAATAAACTCTACTATCTTTTATGATTTAAAAAGTTTTTCAACACTGCTATCGCTGAGACTCAGCTTAATAAAATAATCCACATCATCGAATCACCCCTGCACTACGGCCAATGATATTCGTGAATTCATTAATGGTCATGATCATGCCAACAACTGTCCATCAATGCACTACGGGCCAATGATGACTTTTACCACATCATTTGTAACATTACGGTCATGATTATACCGAATAATCCCTGGTCATAATCATACCAAGTCCATCTATGCACTACATGCCACAGATGACTTTCAACATTTTATAAACATGAGGATGATGACAATGATATAAGAATTCAATAAAACAAGTTCAAGAATTAATTTATCCAGGAATTAACAACGTCCAAATTGTCAACATGATACTGCATTGTGGAGTAAAATTCAAGAACGCTTAGAAGAATATTTTCTTGAAAAGATACTGGATGAAACGCAACTATCAAGGATATTCCACAAATTTCATGGAGTATAGAAGTCAAAACTTAATCAACTGAGTATAATAAAGAATGGAATAACAAAAGAAATCACCATGCATGCGATAGACCGCACAGACAGGTTATTCCAACAGAATAATAAATAATGGAACCAGGTCCGGCGTAAACGCACAGACAGGATATTCCGACAGAATAATAAATAATGGAACCAGGTCCGGTGTAAAACACACAGACAGGATATTCAACAGAATAATAATAAAACGGAACCAGGTCCGGTGTAAAACACACAGACAGGATGTTCCAACAGAATAATAAACGGAACCAGGTCCGGTGTAAAACACACAGACAGGATGTTCCAACAAAATAATAGAAGAATGTCACCAAGTATAGGGTAGACCGCATATACTGGTTATTCCAACAGAATAATAACAAATGGAATAACAGAAGTTCTCTTCATGAATATAAAAGAAATAATATTCCCTACCTTAAAAGAACTGGATATTGGAAAAGTGATGTAGTAGAATACTTTTAGTCTCTCTCTCTCTTATTCTCTCTATACTTTCTCTCTCTATAGCTTGAATGAATTCGTGAAAAATAATGAAGCCCTAGGCCTCTATTTATAGAAAAACTGAGGGTGGCTCTTGGTCTTAACGAAGGGTCAAATGACTCTTGGTCTTAACGAAGGGTCAAATGACTCTTGGTAATATTGAAGGGACAACTACTATTGACGAAAGTAATTACTATTGACCAAGGTAAATACTATTGACGAAGGTAATTACTATTGACCAAGGTAAATACTATTGACGAAGGTAATTACTATTGACCAAGGTAGATACTATTGACGAAGGTAATTACTATTGACCAAGGTAAATACTATTGACGACGGTAATTACTATTGACGACGGTAATTACTATTGACGAAGAGACTCTTAGATGATGACATATGGCCCCCCATAAAATAACCAAACTTACCACAACGTCTCAATAATATAACATATTATACAGATGATACTATGACAATAATTTAAGAGATATAATACAGCAATTACTGTAGCAATAATTGAGTATAGCTGAGTGACTTCTCACGTAAGCATCAATAATCAATACCGTGTGCTACTATGCAACCACGCGTATTACTGTACTTTTACTACCGAGTAGTTCAACAGTTTTAACGGTTTTAACGGTAACACCTCAGCCGTTATTTTTATAGAAAGATAATTCTGTCGTTTTCTCAATCCGACAATAATTCCGTTGTGGGGTCCACCAATGATTGTGCCGTCGTACGAATATTCCCCGACAAAAAGAATATTCTCCGACCAAACGAATATTTTATAACAACTTGCTTACTTTGTAAAATTTATAAATATTACCCACAACTATAACATTATATCAAATTAACTCCATAATATTCAAAAATGATATTTATAGAAAATTCATCTTTATTTATAAAAGTTGGGGTCTTACACACAATATTGGTCTTAATGACCTATTTTAACCAAGTCTTATCGACTTGAAGAGATCTTAATGATCTAATATAGCCAAGTCTCAGTGACTTGAAAGAATCTTTGTGATTCAATTGTTGTAACGGTTTTGTGTGAACAAATATTAGTGATCACCCCATTCTTAGTGAATTATACATACTTAAAGAGTACAAGAGTGGACTATGAAATCTTTGTGACTTAAAAATATTTTATCTCATTTACTTTCCTGTCAAGTTATTTAGTGTTCTAAAATTTAGTTTGTGACTTAGCTCCACTTTGAGTTGCTAAATTTAGAATTGTTATTTTTCTATATTCTTTGAAGGGGCTTTTATAAACTATCATTCCGTTGTGCAAAATCTCTTAATTAACCTTTTAAATCATAAATTAGTAATAACTCTTTAAAATAAAAAGTTTTTTAAATGATATATTCAACCCTCTTTTTAGATCTCTCAGTACCTTTGAACAACAACAAACTCGATTGTCGAGAGAGATTGAGTGATCTCTTTGTGTTGTTTTTGAGTTTTTACATGAATTTAAATAAAAGAAAAAAAATTAACTTTTAAATTTTGATTAATAATTTAACCTTATATTAAATTTTCTTGTGTTTTTAAGTAAATGATGGTGTAACTGTTACAAAAGGATTACATAAATCCTATATTTTCTTTGAATCCGTTCATTTTTGGAATCAAGATTTTGAGGAGAAAAGTGACCACTAAACACTTCTTGAAATGACATAATTGATTTTATCCCTTTAGCATTGTGCGGGTCGGTGGATCCTATCAATACCCGTATATAACACTTCAAGAAGAGATCACATCTAAATCAATTTGGTTGATCATTATTTCAAGGTTACTATGGTCATTAACATACATTTTTCAAGTTACAGATTATACAATAATAATACCTATCTAAGTACAATGAATATAATATAATTGGTTACCTTGGATAATTTAATAATTTATATTATCTTTTCATTAATTGCCATAAATACATACACCCATTATAATTTATAAAAAAATCAGGCCCCTTGTTCAGCTTTCCCATATAACATTTATAAATATCATACTCTAATTTCGTGTATGTGTACACCTAGAGAGGAGTGAATATGTGTCTAAACTTAAATGCGATTAACTGTGACGCCCCCAAAATTAGGTATACATCACCCATCTTGGGTCGTCAGATACGAAGTACAGAATACAAATACAACTTACTAATACAACTGTCGTGTACAAGATGACAAAACATAAACTGTGAGTTTGAATACAAATATTATATTCTAGAGAATATTCATACTCAAAAGGAGTCCTTATTACATTTATTAACACACTATTACATAGAATAGTGAGGACTACTAACTAATACTATCATTCGAACCATCACTCTATTCCCCGACTTGTCCCGGCTACATTCTCATTTTTTGAAGAGAACAGTGAAAGAAAGGGTGAGCTCAACTAGCCCAGTAAGAAATATTATGACTAAGATAATGCAGAATAAATTATCATTAGCCTTCAACAATGTTAAAATGATAAAATATAATAGACATCAAGTTTAACTGCAGCGGAACAAGCAATCCATTAAAAGAGTCAAGTAGAAAATAAACTCTACTATCTTTTATGATTTAAAAAGTTTTTCAACACTGCTATCGCTGAGACTCAGCTTAATAAAATAATCCACATCATCGAATCACCCCTGCACTACGGCCAATGATATTCGTGAATTCATTAATGGTCATGATCATGCCAACAACTGTCCATCAATGCACTACGGGCCAATGATGACTTTTACCACATCATTTGTAACATTACGGTCATGATTATACCGAATAATCCCTGGTCATAATCATACCAAGTCCATCTATGCACTACATGCCACAGATGACTTTCAACATTTTATAAACATGAGGATGATGACAATGATATAAGAATTCAATAAAACAAGTTCAAGAATTAATTTATCCAGGAATTAACAACGTCCAAATTGTCAACATGATACTGCATTGTGGAGTAAAATTCAAGAACGCTTAGAAGAATATTTTCTTGAAAAGATACTGGATGAAACGCAACTATCAAGGATATTCCACAAATTTCATGGAGTATAGAAGTCAAAACTTAATCAACTGAGTATAATAAAGAATGGAATAACAAAAGAAATCACCATGCATGCGATAGACCGCACAGACAGGTTATTCCAACAGAATAATAAATAATGGAACCAGGTCCGGCGTAAACGCACAGACAGGATATTCCGACAGAATAATAAATAATGGAACCAGGTCCGGTGTAAAACACACAGACAGGATATTCCAACAGAATAATAATAAAACGGAACCAGGTCCGGTGTAAAACACACAGACAGGATGTTCCAACAGAATAATAAACGGAACCAGGTCCGGTGTAAAACACACAGACAGGATGTTCCAACAAAATAATAGAAGAATGTCACCAAGTATAGGGTAGACCGCATATACTGGTTATTCCAACAGAATAATAACAAATGGAATAACAGAAGTTCTCTTCATGAATATAAAAGAAATAATATTCCCTACCTTAAAAGAACTGGATATTGGAAAAGTGATGTAGTAGAATACTTTTAGTCTCTCTCTCTCTTATTCTCTCTATACTTTCTCTCTCTATAGCTTGAATGAATTCGTGAAAAATAATGAAGCCCTAGGCCTCTATTTATAGAAAAACTGAGGGTGGCTCTTGGTCTTAACGAAGGGTCAAATGACTCTTGGTCTTAACGAAGGGTCAAATGACTCTTGGTAATATTGAAGGGACAACTACTATTGACGAAAATAATTACTATTGACCAAGGTAAATACTATTGACGAAGGTAATTACTATTGACCAAGGTAAATACTATTGACGAAGGTAATTACTATTGACCAAGGTAGATACTATTGACGAAGGTAATTACTATTGACCAAGGTAAATACTATTGACGACGGTAATTACTATTGACGACGGTAATTACTATTGACGAAGAGACTCTTAGATGATGACATATGGCCCCCCATAAAATAACCAAACTTACCACAACGTCTCAATAATATAACATATTATACAGATGATACTATGACAATAATTTAAGAGATATAATACAGCAATTACTGTAGCAATAATTGAGTATAGCTGAGTGACTTCTCACGTAAGCATCAATAATCAATACCGTGTGCTACTATGCAACCACGCGTATTACTGTACTTTTACTACCGAGTAGTTCAACAGTTTTAACGGTTTTAACGGTAACACCTCAGCCGTTATTTTTATAGAAAGATAATTCTGTCGTTTTCTCAATCCGACAATAATTCCGTTGTGGGGTCCACCAATGATTGTGCCGTCGTACGAATATTCCCCGACAAAAAGAATATTCTCCGACCAAACGAATATTTTATAACAACTTGCTTACTTTGTAAAATTTATAAATATTACCCACAACTATAACATTATATCAAATTAACTCCATAATATTCAAAAATGATATTTATAGAAAATTCATCTTTATTTATAAAAGTTGGGGTCTTACACACAATATTGGTCTTAATGACCTATTTTAACCAAGTCTTATCGACTTGAAGAGATCTTAATGATCTAATATAGCCAAGTCTCAGTGACTTGAAAGAATCTTTGTGATTCAATTGTTGTAACGGTTTTGTGTGAACAAATATTAGTGATCACCCCATTCTTAGTGAATTATACATACTTAAAGAGTACAAGAGTGGACTATGAAATCTTTGTGACTTAAAAATATTTTATCTCATTTACTTTCCTGTCAAGTTATTTAGTGTTCTAAAATTTAGTTTGTGACTTAGCTCCACTTTGAGTTGCTAAATTTAGAATTGTTATTTTTCTATATTCTTTGAAGGGGCTTTTATAAACTATCATTCCGTTGTGCAAAATCTCTTAATTAACCTTTTAAATCATAAATTAGTAATAACTCTTTAAAATAAAAAGTTTTTTAAATGATATATTCAACCCTCTTTTTAGATCTCTCAGTACCTTTGAACAACAACAAACTCGATTGTCGAGAGAGATTGAGTGATCTCTTTGTGTTGTTTTTGAGTTTTTACATGAATTTAAATAAAAGAAAAAAAATTAACTTTTAAATTTTGATTAATAATTTAACCTTATATTAAATTTTCTTGTGTTTTTAAGTAAAATGATGGTGTAACTGTTACAAAAGGATTACATAAATCCTATATTTTCTTTGAATCCGTTCATTTTTGGAATCAAGATTTTGAGGAGAAAAGTGACCACTAAACACTTCTTGAAATGACATAATTGATTTTATCCCTTTAGCATTGTGCGGGTCGGTGGATCCTATCAATACCCGTATATAACACTTCAAGAAGAGATCACATCTAAATCAATTGGTTGATCATTATTTCAAGGTTACTATGGTCATTAACATACATTTTTCAAGTTACAGATTATACAATAATAATACCTATCTAAGTACAATGAATATAATATAATTGGTTACCTTGGATAATTTAATAATTTATATATCTTTTCATTAATTGCCATAAATACATACACCCATTATAATTTATAAAAAAATCAGGCCCCTTGTTCAGCTTTCCCATATAACATTTATAAATATCATACTCTAATTTCGTGTATGTGTACACCTAGAGAGGAGTGAATATGTGTCTAAACTTAAATGCGATTAACTGTGACGCCCCCAAAATTAGGTATACATCACCCATCTTGGGTCGTCAGATACATAGTACAGAATACAAATACAACTTACTAATACAACTGTCGTGTACAATACGACAAAACATAAACTGTGAGTTTGAATACAAATATTATCTTCTAGAGAGTATTCATACTCAAAAGGAGTCCTCATTACATTTATTAACACACCATTACATAGAATAGTGAGGACTACTAACTAATACTATCATTCGGACCATCACTCCGTTCCCCGACTTGTCCCAGCTACGTTCTCATTTCCTGAAGAGAACAGTGAAAGAAAGGGTGAGCTCAACTAGCCCAGTAAGAAATATTATGACTAAGATAATGCAGAATAAATTATCATTAGCCTTCAACAATGTTAAACTGATAAAATATAATAGACATCAAGTTTAACTGCAGCGGAACAAGCAATCCATTAAAAGAGTCAAGTAGAAAATAAACTCTACTATCTTTTATGATTTAAAAAGTTTTTCAACACTGTGATCGCTGAGACTCAGCTTAATAAAATAATCCACATCATCGAATCACCCCTGCACTACGGCCAAGGATATTCGTGTATTCATTAATGGTCATGATCATGCCAACAACTGTCCATCAATGCACTACGGGCCAATGAGGACTTTTACCACATCATTTGTAACATTACGGTCATGATTATACCGAATAATCCCTGGTCATAATCATACCAAGTCCATCTATGCACTACAGGCCACAGATGACTTTCAACATTTTATAAACATGAGGATGATGACAATGATATAAGAATTCAATAAAACAAGTTCAAGAATTAATTTATCCAGGAATTAACAACGTCCAAATTGTCAACATGATACTGCATTGTGGAGTAAAATTCAAGAATGCTTAGAAGAATATTTTCTTGAAAAGATACTGGATGAAACGCAACTATCAAGGATATTCCACAAATTTCATGGAGTATAGAAGTCAAAACTTAACCAACTGAGTATAATAAAGAATGGAATAACAAAAGAAATCACCATGCATGCGATAGACCGCACAGACAGGTTATTCCAACAGAATAATAAATAATGGAACCAGGTCCGGCGTAAACGCACAGACAGGATATTCCGACAGAATAATAAATAATGGAACCAGGTCCGGTGTAAAACACACAGACAGGATATTCCAACAGAATAATAATAAAACGGAACCAGGTCCGGTGTAAAACACACAGACAGGATGTTCCAACAGAATAATAAACGGAACCAGGTCCGGTGTAAAACACACAGACAGGATGTTCCAACAGAATAATAGAAGAATGTCACCAAGTATAGGGTAGACCGCGTATACTGGTTATTCCAACAGAATAATAACAAATGGAATAACAGAAGTTCTCTTCATGAATATAAAAGAAATAATATTCCCTACCTTAAAAGAACTGGATATTGGAAAAGTGATGTAGCAGAATACTTTTAGTCTCTCTCTCTCTTATTCTCTCTATACTTTCTCTCTCTATAGCTTGAATGAATTCGTGAAAAATAATGAAGCCCTAGGCCTCTATTTATAGAAAAACTGAGGGTGGCTCTTGGTCTTAACGAAGGGTCAAATGACTCTTGGTCTTAACGAAGGGTCAAATGACTCTTGGTAATATTGAAGGGACAACTACTATTGACGAAAGTAATTACTATTGACCAAGGTAAATACTATTGACGAAGGTAATTACTATTGACCAAGGTAAATACTATTGACGAAGGTAATTACTATTGACCAAGGTAAATACTATTGACGAAGGTAATTACTATTGACCAAGGTAAATACTATTGACGACGGTAATTACTATTGACGACGGTAATTACTATTGACGAAGAGACTCTTAGATGATGACATATGGCCCCCCATAAAATAACCAAACTTACCACAACGTCTCAATAATATAACATATTATACAGATGATACTATGACAATAATTTAAGAGATATGATGCAGCAATTACTGTAGCAATAATTGAGTATAGCTGAGTGACTTCTCACGTAAGCATCAATAATCAATACCGTGTGCTACTATGCAACCACGCGTATTACTGTACTTTTACTACCGAGTAGTTCAACAGTTTTAACGGTTTTAACGGTAACACCTCAGCCGTTATTTTTATAGAAAGATAATTCTGTCGTTTTCTCAATCCGACAATAATTCCGTTGTGGGGTCCACCAATGATTGTGCCGTCGTACGAATATTCCCCGACAAAAAGAATATTCTCCGACCAAACGAATATTTTATAACAACTTGCTTACTTTGCAAAATTTATAAATATTACCCACAACTATAACATTATATCAAATTAACTCCATAATATTCAAAAATGATATTTATAGAAAATTCATCTTTATTTATAAAAGTTGGGGTCTTACAACCTCCCCTTCTTATGAAATTTCGCCCTCGAAATTAGGGTACGTACCTGGTATGTCGAAGAGGTAAGGATACCTTGATTTCATTTCTGATTCTAACTCCCAAGTCATTTCCTCAACATCGTGGTTTCTCCACAAAACTTTGACTTGAGGTATAACCTTGGAGCGTAGAATATGTTCCTTCTTATCCAAGATTTGAACAGGAACTTCTTCATACGTCAAATCCTCCGCTATTTCGTCCGGTTCTAACTCAATAATGTGGTTCGGGTCTTCCACATATTTGCGTAACATGGATATGTGGAAAACGTTATGAACACGAGACATACTTGGCGGTAAAGCGAGTCTATAAGCCACAGTTCCTACTCGATCGAGGATTAAAAATGGACCGATGAATCGAGGATTTAGCTTTCCTCTCTTTCCAAATCTCGTAACTCCTTTCCATGGAGCAACACGTAAGAACACATGATCTCCTACATCAAATTCCACGTCCTTTCGATGAAGATCAGCATAACTCTTTTGTCGATCTTGTGAGGTTTTTATACGTTGTCGGATCGTTTGAATCTTTTCTGTAGTCATACGTACCAACTCCGGTCCCAACAACGTTGCTTCGCCCACCTCATCCCAGCATACTGGAGAACGACATTTTCTTCCATACAATGCTTCGAATGGAGCCATGCCAATACTTGCTTGATAACTGTTGTTGTAGGAAAACTCCACCAATGGTAAGAACTTGTCCCAACTTCCCTTGAAGTCAAAGACACAGAGTCTTAATAGATCTTCAAGAGTTTGAATAGTCCTCTCTGATTGTCCGTCCGTCTGAGGATGATATGCTGAACTAAATCGTAACTCCGTGCCCATAGCTTTTTGTAAACTAACCCAAAATCGTGAAGTGAATCTTGGGTCTCGATCAGAAACTATGGATACTGGCATACCATGCAGTCTTACAATCTCGTTTATGTACATACGAGCAAGACGTTCAAGTGTATAAGTTTCTCGTATCGGTAAGAAATGAGCAGACTTGGTCAATCTATCAACAATGACCCAAATCGCATCAATACCTTGAGAAACCCTAGGAAGACCGGTAACGAAATCCATGGTAATGTGCTCCCACTTCCATTCTGGAATTTCAAGTGGTTGCAATGGACCTTTTGGTACTTGATGCTCCGCTTTGACTCGTTGACAAGTTAGACACCTTGAGATAAACAACGCTATCTCTCTCTTCATATTGCTCCACCAAAATGTATGACGAAGATCATGATACATTTTGGTACTTCCAGGATGGATTGCAAACGGTGTGTTGTGCGCCTCCATCATGATTTCATACTTTAAATCAGGGTTGTTAGGAACACAAAGTCTGGAGTTGACTCGAAGTATTCCTTCTTCATCGATTCTTGCTTCCGGCATAGCACCTTCTTGCACTTTCTTCCTCATACGCATCAGCTCCAGGTCTGTAGCTTGAGCAGCTTTAACTTTATCGATTAAAGTCGGTTCTACTCGTATATTCGCCATCATCACATGGGTCCCTGGAGTCTTTAACTCTATCTCCATCCTTTGCAAGTCACACAAAATGGGCCTTTGCGTTGTTAATATTGCACTTGTACCCGCATATGATCTTCTACTCAATGCGTCAGCTACCACGTTCGCTTTTCCAGGATGGTATTGAATGGTATGATCATAATCTTTCAACAGTTCAAGCCAACGTCGTTGTCGCATGTTGAGTTCCTTTTGAGTGAAGAAATATTTGAGGCTTTTATGATCCGTAAAGATCTCCACTTTCTCCCCATACAAGTAATGCCTCCAAATTTTAAGTGCAAAGACAACAGCTGCCAACTCTAGATCATGAGTAGGATAATTCCTCTCATATTCCTTGAGTTGTCTTGATGCATAGGCTATGACTTTTCCATGTTGCATGAGAACGCATCCCAACCCTTTGCTCGAAGCATCACTGTAGATGACAAATCCCTCCGAGCCAGATGGTATTGTTAGAACAGGTGCTGAAATGAGTCTCCTCTTGAGTTCTTGAAAACTCTGCTCACATTCTTCGCTCCAACCAAACTTTGTATCTTTCCGAGTCAGCTGAGTTAATGGAGTAGCGATTCGAGAAAATCCTTCCACGAATCTCCGATAATAACCAGCTAAACCAAGAAAGCTACGTACCTCGGTCACTGATTTAGGTTGCTCCCAGCTTTGAATAGCTTCAATCTTTGCCGGGTCAACCGATATTCCACGACTTGATACTACGTGCCCAAGGAATGCTACCTCCTCCAGCCAGAACTCGCATTTCTTCAACTTGGCATAAAGCTTGTATTCACGAAGCTTTTGGAGTACCAGCCTCAAGTGTTGCTCATGATCTTCACGGCTTTTGGAATAAATAAGGATGTCATCAATAAAGACGACCACAAAGTGATCCAAATATTCCTTGAATACCCGGTTCATCATATCCATGAAGGCAGCAGGAGCATTAGTCAATCCAAAGGACATGACTAGGAATTCATAATGCCCGTACCGAGTTCTAAAAGCCGTCTTTGGAATATCCTCAGTTCTAACCTTCAGCTGATGATATCCAGAACGAAGATCGATCTTTGAAAAGAATTGTGCTCCTTGCAACTGGTCAAACAGGTCATCAATACGTGGCAATGGGTACCTGTTTTTGATGGTGACATGATTCAACTCCCGATAATCAATACAAAGTCGCATACTCCCATCTTTCTTCTTCACGAACAGAACAGGAGCACCCCAAGGAGAAGTACTAGGACGAATAAAACCAATGTCTAACAATTCCTGCAGTTGGATCTTTAACTCCTGAAGTTCAATAGGAGCCATTCGATATGGGGCTTTGGAAATGGGTTTTGTACCGGGTTCAAGGTCGATACAAAATTCAATTTCACGCTCTGGGGGTAGGCCAGGAAGTTCTTCGGGAATACGTCAGGAAATTTATTAACAACAGAAATATCATTCAAAGCTGACGTATTTTTGTTTAGATCTGTGACATGAGCTAAGAAAGCTTGACATCCGTTTTTCAATAAACGAATAGCTTTATGGCTTGAGATGACAGCGATTGATTTTAATGGTTTGGTTGCTTGAATTCGCATAATAGGTCGATTAGGAATATGAAAGCTAACAACCTTACGAAAACAATCAATTTTTGCATGATGAGTAGTTAACCAATCAATCCCTAGAATCACGTCAAATGCAAGTATTTTTAATGAAATCAGATCGACAGGTAATGTGTGGGTACCAACTTGAACCAAACAAGACTTATAAACCGTGGATGTAATGAAGGTTTCTCCCAATGGAGTTTCAACAGATAAGTCAAAGTCTAATTTCTCCGGAATCAAATTTAATCGATGAGCGCAAGTAGGAGAAATAAAAGAATGGGTTGAACCGGTATCAAATAAAGTATAGACTTCGTTAGAGTTTATGATAAGCTTACCCGTGATGACCTCATTCGGGTTCCTTGCTTCTGGGAGTTCACAACAAACGCTCTCCCTTGCACAACCGGTTTTGACTTTTCTGGGACGGCCTTTGGTGCCTCCATCCTAGCTGAATTTGTCTTCGGTAAACGACAAAATCGGGCTAAATGACCTTCTCTTCCACAATTATAACATGCTTTGGACGGCATCGCGCAGTTTGGACTGATGTGCCCCTCCCCTCCGCATTTGAAACATATGATAGGTGGTCGTTCTCCTTCCTTAACGACAGGTGCTGGTGCTGACGTCTTTCCATCATTGTTGAATCTCCTCTTCTTGAAATGTCCATTCTTATTGTTTTGGCCCTGATTACCACCGAAGTGGTTACCATTTCTGGCCTGTTGATTCCCTCCACGCTTGTTGTCACCGCTTCGATGACTGCTCTCACTGGTATTATCATTTTGCCGGCTGCTCTCTTTTGGTTGCGTTGTCTCGTTATCGCGCTCCACCAACTGAGCCCTATTTACAACATCTGAATACAAACACAGTTTATGAGAAACAAGATGTTGACGTATCTCCGGCTTCAAACCTCTTAAAAACATCCGCGTCATTCTTTCTTCATTATCCACCAGGTGGGACGCAAACCGGGATAACTCCGCAAATTTTGCCTCGTACTGCGACACGGTCATATTATTCTGCTCCAATTTGATGAACTCCACCTCCTTCATGTGACGAATACTCTCGGGAAAGTATTTGTCGTTAAACAGCTCTTGGAACTTCTCCCAGGACATCTTCAGTGCGGCAGGTTGAGTACGCTTTATCGATTCCCACCAGTAATCTGCCTCTCCTCGCAACATAAAGGCGGCAAAGGGAACCTTTTGCTCCTCGGAGCAACCCAAGACATCAAATATCTTGGTGATCTGCTTTATCCATGTTTCAGCTACAAGTGGTTTGGGTTCTCCCTTAAACTCCGGTGGTCCCAGCTCCTTAAACTGTTTAGCGGTGACCGCCTGAGAGTTTCCAGTATTTCCACCTACGTTGTGGACAGGAGCCGCTTTCACCTGTTGTTGCATGAATTGCATAAAGCCTCTGAACATTTGATCATTCATCATTTGGTCAGTGTTGTTGTTTGCATGAGGATTGACACCTTCCTGATGCACATTATCCTGATTATTGATATGTGGTGAATCAACAGTCGTCTGTGCTCCATTGCTATTCTCAACATTCTCAGATGCCATTTTCAGATACTGCCACAAAATAAAAATTAATTGATATGTCATATATTATCCTTATATTATGACCGACCAATTAAATACCATGCAAATAAACTTAGGTATGTCATACTAGCGAAGGAATTCCCCGTCTCTCCCCTCCTAGTTCTATTCTCACATCTTAGCCAGGGATCATATCCCTAAGCTCTGATACCAACTGTGACGCCCCCAAAATTAGGTATACATCACCCATCTTGGGTCGTCAGATACATAGTACAGAATACAAATACAACTTATTAATACAACTGTCGTGTACAATACGACAAAACATAAACTGTGAGTTTGAATACAAATATTATCTTCTAGAGAGTATTCATACTCAAAAGGAGTCCTCATTACATTTATTAACACACCATTACATAGAATAGTGAGGACTACTAACTAATACTATCATTCGGACCATCACTCCGTACCCCGACTTGTCCCAGCTACGTTCTCATTTCCTGAAGAGAACAGTGAAAGAAAGGGTGAGCTCAACTAGCCCAGTAAGAAATATTATGACTAAGATAATGCAGAATAAATTATCATTAGCCTTCAACAATGTTAAACTGATAAAATATAATAGACATCAAGTTTAACTGTAGCGGAACAAGCAATCCATTAAAAGAGTCAAGTAGAAAATAAACTCTACTATCTTTTATGATTTAAAAAGTTTTTCAACACTGTGATCGCTGAGACTCAGCTTAATAAAATAATCCACATCATCGAATCACCCCTGCACTACGGCCAAGGATATTCGTGTATTCATTAATGGTCATGATCATGCCAACAACTGTCCATCAATGCACTACGGGCCAATGAGGACTTTTACCACATCATTTGTAACATTACGGTCATGATTATACCGAATAATCCCTGGTCATAATCATACCAAGTCCATCTATGCACTACAGGCCACAGATGACTTTCAACATTTTATAAACATGAGGATGATGACAATGATATAAGAATTCAATAAAACAAGTTCAAGAATTAATTTATCCAGGAATTAACAACGTCCAAATTGTCAACATGATACTGCATTGTGGAGTAAAATTCAAGAATGCTTAGAAGAATATTTTCTTGAAAAGATACTGGATGAAACGCAACTATCAAGGATATTCCACAAATTTCATGGAGTATAGAAGTCAAAACTTAACCAACTGAGTACAATAAAGAATGGAATAACAAAAGAAATCACCATGCATGCGATAGACCGCACAGACAGGTTATTCCAATAGAATAATAAATAATGGAACCAGGTCCGGCGTAAACGCACAGACAGGATATTCCGACAGAATAATAAATAATGGAACCAGGTCCGGTGTAAAACACACAGACAGGATATTCCAACAGAATAATAATAAAACGGAACCAGGTCCGGTGTAAAACACACAGACAGGATGTTCCAACAGAATAATAATAAAACGGAACCAGGTCCGGTGTAAAACACACAGACAGGATGTTCCAACAGAATAATAAACGGAACCAGGTCCGGTATAAAACACACAGACAGGATGTTCCAACAGAATAATAGAAGAATGTCACCAAGTATAGGGTAGACCGCGTATACTGGTTATTCCAACAGAATAATAACAAATGGAATAACAGAAGTTCTCTTCATGAATATAAAAGAAATAATATTCCCTACCTTAAAAGAACTGGATATTGGAAAAGTGATGTAGCAGAATACTTTTATTCTCTCTCTCTTATTCTCTCTATACTTTCTCTCTCTATAGCTTGAATGAATTCGTGAAAAATAATGAAGCCCTAGGCCTCTATTTATAGAAAAACTGAGGGTGGCTCTTGGTCTTAACGAAGGGTCAAATGACTCTTGGTCTTAACGAAGGGTCAAATGACTCTTGGTAATATTGAAGGGACAACTACTATTGACGAAAGTAATTACTATTGACCAAGGTAAATACTATTGACGAAGGTAATTACTATTGACCAAGGTAAATACTATTGACGAAGGTAATTACTATTGACCAAGGTAAATACTATTGACGAAGGTAATTACTATTGACGACGGTAATTACTATTGACGAAGAGACTCTTAGATGATGACATATGGCCCCCCATAAAATAACCAAACTTACCACAACGTCTCAATAATATAACATATTATACAGATGATACTATGACAATAATTTAAGAGATATGATGCAGCAATTACTGTAGCAATAATTGAGTATAGCTGAGTGACTTCTCACGTAAGCATCAATAATCAATACCGTGTGCTACTATGCAACCACGCGTATTACTGTACTTTTACTACCGAGTAGTTCAACAGTTTTAACGGTTTTAACGGTAACACCTCAGCTGTTATTTTTATAGAAAGATAATTCTGTCGTTTTCTCAATCCGACAATAATTCCGTTGTGGGGTCCACCAATGATTGTGCCGTCGTACGAATATTCCCCGACAAAAAGAATATTCTCCGACCAAACGAATATTTTATAACAACTTGCTTACTTTGCAAAATTTATAAATATTACCCACAACTATAACATTATATCAAATTAACTCCATAATATTCAAAAATGATATTTATAGAAAATTCATCTTTATTTATAAAAGTTGGGGTCTTACAAATTCAACCTCCTTCATGTGACGAATACTTTCGGAAAAGTACTTGTCGTTGAATAATTCTTGGAACTTCTCCCAAGACATCTTCAGTGCGGCAGGTTGAGTACGCTTTACAGATTTTCACCAGTAATCTACATCTGCCCGCAACATGAAGGTGGCAAAGGGAACTTTTTGCTCCTCAGAGCATCCCAAGACATCAAATATCTTGGTGGTCTACTTTATCCACGTTTCCGCCTTAAGTGGTTCTGGCTTTCCCAAAAACTCCGGCGGTCCCAGCTCTTTGAACGGCTTAGCCGTGACCAGCCGTGGGTTGCCATTGTTTCCACCTGTATTATGAACATGAGTCTCTCTCGCCTGATGTTGCACGAATTGCATAAAGCCTCTGAACATCCCATCGTTCATCATCTGATCGGTGTTGTTGTTTACCTGAGGATTATTGTCTTCCTGTTGCACATTATCCTGGGTATTGATCGTTGGTGACTCAACGGTCTCATATGCTTCATTGTTTATCTCAACATTTTCATATGCTATTTTTAAACACTGCCACAAAACAAGGGTTAATTGACATATCACATATTATCCCTATACTCTGACCGACCAATTAAATACCAAATAAACTTAGGTAGGTCATACTAGCGAAGGAATTTCCCGTTTCTCCCCTCCTAGTTCTTATCTCACATCTCAGCCAGGGATCATATACCTAAGCTTTGATACCAACTGTGATATCCCCAAAATAAATATACATCACCTATTCTGAGTCGTCAAATACATGGTACAAAATACAAATAAAAACTTAATTATATAACTGTCGTGTAAAATACGACAAAACATAAGCTGTGAGTTTTAATATAACATTGTCATCTAAACAGTATTCAAACTCAAAATAAGTCCTTAATACATTTATTTTCACACTATTTCATAGAATATTGAGGACTACTAATGCTATCATCTGAACCGTCACTCCGATCCCCAACTAGTCCCTGCTACGTTCTCATTTCCTGAAGAGAACAATGAAAGAAAAAGGGTGAGCTCAACTAGCCCAATAAGAAATATTATGACTAAGATAATGCAGAATAAATTATCATTAGCCTTCAATAGTGTTAAACTGATAAAATATAACAAATATCAAGTTTAACTGCAGCGGAACAAGCTATCCATTAAAAGAGTCAAGTAGAGAATAAAATCTACTATCTTTTATGATTTAAAAAGGTTTTTCATCACTTTTATCGCTGAGACTCAGCTTAATAAATAATTCACATCATCCCTGCACTACGGCCAAAGATATTCATTAGTATCACGACCACAAATTATCCATGCACTACGGGCCAAGGATATTCGTGTATTCATCAATGGTCATGATCATGCCAACAACTGTCCATTAATGCACTACGGGCCAATGAGAACTTTTACCACATCATTTATAACGTTACGGTCATGATTATACCGAATAAACTCTGGTCATAATCATACCAAGTCCATCTATGCACGTAAGCCAAAGATGACTTTCATCACAATATAAGCATGAGGATGATGACAATGACATAATAATTCAATAAAACAAGTTTAAGAATAAATTTATCCAAGAACCAATAACGTCCAAATTGTCAACATGATACTGCTTTGTAGAGTAAAATTCAAGAATGCTCAGAAGAATATTTTCATGAAAATATACTGGATTAAGCGCAAATATCAAGGATATTCCACTAATTTTATGGAGTATAGAAGCCAAAGTTTTAACCAACTAAGTATAATAGAATATATGAAACTGCAAATGAATTTTCGTCCGCCATGCGACAATCCACGTACGTAGACATATCATTTCCACAATTTAATAAGAAATGAATACGAATGATCATTCACCATGCATGTGGTAATCCACATGGACAGGTTATTCCAACAGAATAATAAAGAATGAAATAACAGAATAATTCACCGTGCATGCGATAGACCGCACGGACAGGTTATTCAAACAGAATAATAAATAATAAAACCAGATCATGCGTAAACGCACAGACATGATATTCCGACAGAATAATAAAGAATGGAACCAGGTCATGCGTAAACGCACAGACAGGATATTCCAACAGAATAATAAAGAATGAAATCAGGTCATGCGTAATCCGCACAGACAGGATGTTCCAACATAATAATAAAGAATGGAATAACAACAGAATTCACCAGGCATGCGATTGACCGCACAGACAGGTTATTACAACAGAATAATAAAAAATAAAATAACAGAAGAATTTTACCATGTATGCGGTACTTCGCATAGATAGATTATTCTAACATAATAATAAAGAATGGAATAACAACTCTTACGAGTATTGAAAGAAAACAACTCTCTTCATGAATACGAAAGAATAATACCCCTTACCTTAGAAGAAACTGGATACTGGAGTAGTGAAGTAGCAGAATACTTTTCTTCTTTCTCTCTATAGTTTCTCTCTCTAGAGTTTCAGTGAATTCGTAAGAAATAATGAAGGAATGAGCTTCTATTTATAGGAGAATGGACTAAATAGTAACTAATTCATGAACGGTCCAGATTGATTTACTTTTAAACGGACGGTCCATATTGATTTACTATTAAAACTTAAAACAACGGTCCATACTGATTTACTATTAAAACTTTAAACCAGCGATCCATATTGATTTACTATTATAACTTTCCACCAGCGGTCCATATTGATTTACTATTATATCTTCAACCAACAATCCATATTGATTTACTATTATAACTTCAACCAATGGTCTAAAAAATTATCACATCTTCTCATGGAATAATATTGTATCCAAAAATAATTTGGATCGAAAAGAAATATATTTTTCGGGTGAATAGTATCCCGACACGAAAAGTGTCCCAAATACCCGAGTGAATAATACTAGAGTGAATAGTAACCGGATGAATAGTAACCCGTGAATAGTACTCCGACACGAAAAGGGTCCCAAATACCCGAATAAACAATACTAGAGTGAATAGTAACCGGGTGAATAGTAATCCGTGAATAGTAACCCAACACGAAAAGGGCCCCGAATACCCGATTGGTTAATATAACCTCCAGACATCAATTATTATCGAAATAAATATCGATTTTCACTAACACTAATAATCCCAACACAATAGAACTATCAATTTCATCTTTAATCAACATGAATATATTCATCATTAATATTATAATTCACAATATTTAACAACCAGGTCGTTTTCAAGAAAGAGGGAGTTTTTCGATAAGGATTTCTCCTTATTGGCGCGCAATTAGGTGAGCAAACCTCTCCTTGACAGAACTTCTAGACATTGCCAATATTGCAAATAATAATATGAATAACTTTGTCGTCTCAATTATTAATTTAATAATATATCATATTATGCAGATGATACTATGACAATAATTGAATCAATAATATGAGAGATATGATGCAGCAATTACTATAACAATAATTGAGTATAACTGAGTAACTTCTTACGTAAGTATCATAAATCAATACCGTGTGCTATTTTGCAACCACGCATATTACTGTACTTTTACTACCGGGTAGTTCAACAGTTTTAACGGTAACACTTTTGCCGTTATTTTTATAAAAAGATAATTATGTCGTTTTCTTACTACGACAATACTTCTGTTGTGGGGTCCACCAATGATTATGCCGTCGTACGGATATTCTCAGACAAAAAGACTATTCCCCAGCCAAACGAATATTATATAACAACTTGCATATTTTGCAAAATTTATAAATACTACCCACAACTATAACACTATCTCAAATCCACACCATAATATTAAAAAAATATTTCGAGAAAATTAAATCTTTATTCATAAAATTTGGGGTCTCACATAGGTCATCTCAAGACATGTTAGGAGAGGACTAACTATAATTGTGTGACAAAACACAATTTACAATATCCAGTTGCAATAATAATTATAAAAATTAGTAGGAATTTGACGTAGAAAGCCTAGATTTAACAATGTTGATGTTAAGATGTGGTTTGTCCAAGTCTTTAGGTATTTTGATTAGTGGCTTAGAAAGTGTAGTATGTGATCATATTTTATAGGAGTAGTGGTTGGTGCTAGGATGTAGTGGTTAGTGCTAGGATGTAGTGGTCTGTCAGTTTTTGATGTAAAGCCTATTTATAGGCTCTTCTCTCTATCAATATCTATTGCAGTGTTTATTCCCTTCACCATACGTCTCTTTTATGTTTCATCAGATATAATGTATGATGTGAGTCTTATTAGCAGGTATATGGAGAATCCCATTGAGTCACATCTTCTTGCTGCCAAGCGAATTCTGCAATACTTGCAAGGTACGAAGAAGTTTGGGTTGTTTTATAAGAAGGGAGAAAAATCAGCTTTGATTGGCTTCACATACAGTGATTTTGCTGGAGATCAAGATGATAGGAAAAGCACTTCAGGCCATGTTTTTATGTTGGGTTCGTGAGCTGTTTCATGGTCCTCAAAAAAGTAACCAATTGTCACTTTATCGACCACGAAGCTGAGTTTGTTGCTGCCACTTCATGTGCTTGTCAAGCTATATGGTTGAGAAGAATTCTCGAAGAGCTACAGTTCAAGCAAGTGGAAGCTACTACAATTTTTTGTAATAACAACTCAACAATCAAACTCTCCAAGAATTCTGTGCTACACGGAAGAAGCAAACATATCGATGTGAAATATTATTTTTTAAGAGATCTCAACAATGATGAAACAATCAAACTGGTTTATTGTAGAAGTGAAGACCAAGTTGCAGATATACAGACCAAGCCTCTCAAGCTGGCTACATTTGTGAAGTTGCGTGGTCTACTTGGAGTTTGTTCACGTGCTGCTGTAAATAAGGACTTTGTAGAGGGTTGATTTTTCTTTTAAACTAATTTCTGCAGTTTTCAGTTTAAGGGAGGGTGTTAAGATGTGGTTTGTCCAAGTCTTTAGGTATTTTGATTAGTGGCTTAGAAAGTCTAGTATGTGATCCTATTTTATGGGAGCAGTGGTTGGTGCTAGGATGTAGTGGTTAGTGCTAGGATGTAGGCTCTTCTCTCTATCAATATCTATTGCAGTGTTTATTCCCTTCACCATACGTCTCTTTTATGTTTCATAATTTTGTATCAGTTGATCACCTCCTTTGCAAAAGTCGGAGCAGGTGTAAGAATACCTTGATAAATTTTCCTATTTCAAACTTCCCATGTTTTGTAAAATATTGTAGTTAAAAGATAGATTTTTCATAATTGTACAACGCTATACTTCTAAAATGATAATGCGTACTTAAATATGTTAATATGACTACTTTATTTTAAATAGAAAATTAATTATCACATTCACAAATTATACTTTGAGTAGTTTAATTTAGTCAATTTAACATATTTAGACTTGCAATTATCACTATTCAATCTCGACGTGTATATAAAGCACGACTAAGACTAATAATAATAATAATAATAAAATACGCAATAAGAGTGCTAAAAGGTTGTTTTATCATGATACAATCTAAACTATAGACAATAATATTTGTAGGTGTTCACGTATAATTTACGAAACCGATTATCGTTAAATTAACTTCATAATAAGTTAGTTAATTTGGTCGATGTTGGCAACATTGATACTATATTAATTAATTGATCAAAGTTAATTTTATACTATTGGTTCATAATCAATTTCTAACACGAAATTATATAATACTCCACCTGTTCCAAATAAAACAAGATATTTCATCCTTGCATCAGTTTATTTATTATTATGCTTCATATTTAAGATAAATCCCATGGTAAAACAGACCATTCATAATAATCAAGAATATTATGAAGTTTCTTTTGCAAGCAAGCATCGTTAGATAAACCATTTACAACTTAAATAACGTGAACCGCAGTTATTTCCTTTTTGTTTGAACTCAAGAACAAATTGAAACGTAAGATATTCAACTGTTCAAGAAAATGTAAAGCGGAGCTATGTAAAGTGATGTAACTCGAAGAAAATGCCACCTATCCCCGCCCCCCCTCCCCCTCCCCCTCCCCCTCCCCCTCCCCTAAGGTTAAAACTAGGATCAGCTTCTTCAGAATCAGTAATATTTTTCCTCCAAGATAAATATGAACTTCTTTTACTAGTCACGCACAATCTTCCTGCCTGCACGCATGAAAGCCCAGTTGGGTGTAGCAGCTCTACGCTTCATTGCTTTTACTCCCATCGGACTGTCCTTGCTCTGTTAAGTTAAATATCAGCATTAGGATCAAAACAAATATGGATATAGTTCAGTTAACTATAACAAAAAAAATAAAATAACGATGCCAGAGCAGTGTTAAATTACCATTAGGCAAGTTCCAGCATTAAGGTCGCAAACAGGAAACTCTTGTGGGCAGCAGCTAGATTGATCATCACAGCAGGTAGCCGACTCAAGAGGGCAGCATCCCCAACCTAAGCACAAGTTACCAAACTCAAAGATGCAGCAGCATGTACTTCCCTCGGGACAACTGTAATAATCATCGCAAACTGATGGGGGTTTTACTGGAGATGGAGGGGGCTTTACTGGAGATGGAGGGGATGGGCCAGGTTTAGGAGGATTCTGACTAGTTTTCAGAGGATATGAAGGTTCCATTGCTATACCACACTTCCCGGTGTTTGTGCTGGCCACGTTACGCTCCATTCTAATGTACCCATTCTCTCCCCAGCTGGGACCCCATGAATTCCTCACTATCCAATAATCTTTACCATTTTCTGAGCCATATCCAACAGCCACAACACCATGGTCCAACTCAGTCCCACATTGTCCAGTAAATACGCCCTGAAATTGAATAAGTTTAAGGAAAAGTTTAATACAAGTAAAACCAATGACAATTGTATCTCTATTAATTGGAAATAACTAACTACTCCTACTAGAGGCAAAAAAAATTCCATTCATACATGCACGCAGAATGCAAATGACAAGCAGAAAATCAAATTTTCAAATAGGTAAAGCTTGGGTCCAAATTTGATATTTGGAAAGGTTCGAGTACCAAACTAGTAGTTCAGACTTTAGAATATTGCTCATATAAGACAAGTTCATTGCATCCACTGCAGGAATTTCTAATAAATAGTATATGCACGGGAGCTATTATTCTTTAAAAAACCTGAACAATAAAAAAATCATTACCGATTGGTAGAGTTGGAAATCCCTGCCACCGGCTTCAATGGCAACGCTGATTGGTTGGTTTGCCAAAGCCTTCTTCAGTGATTTTTCGTCATTTTGTGGAACATCTTCATAGCCATTGATGGTAACAACCTTAGCATTTTTCTGAAAACAAAGTTAACAAAAAAATGAGCTGATTAACAAAAGAGAAAGGAGATATATTTTTTCCCAATTCCTAAATGAAAACTTTTCTCATGATTAAACATATACCCGATTCTGATCACATCTGCCATCAACACCTCGGTAAGGATAATCATCCTCAGAATCAATGCCACCATTTTTAGTGATGAATTCGAAGGCATAGTCCATCAGACCTCCATTGCATCCCTGATTAAATCCTTTGTCACAATCCACCAACTCCTGCTCTGATAGCCTGATTAGCTCACCTGTTACTATCTGATTTATCCCCTCAACTGCACCTATGGTTGAAAATGCCCAGCAACTCCCTATATATGGGGGCCAATATTATTAATCTTTAATAGGAGAAAAAATCACATAAAATTTTCAAAATAAGAGTAATTTACCTTGTACAGCCATAAAAACCTAAATTTATATCCCAAAAATATATTCGTACTATCATAAGAGATAAGGATCGAATCTAATCCTTAAGAAGGTTTATGCTATAAACATGGGGATGTATGGATGCGGAGATAAAATTAAATGAAAATGTTATGTGAAGCCCTTACATACCTTCAGTCTAGCTTGCCCAGGAAATAAACTAAAGAAAAGGGTCCACACATTTAGATACATAATAATTAAGAGAAGATTTGTATGACAAAAATATACACATTGGTGAAATGAGATAATTTATTCTCTTATATATATATATATATATATATATATATATATATATATTTCTTTTGCTAAAGTTATTGACTTGCACTACCTTTCCCAGCATGGCATCCTAACTTAAAAAAAACAAAACAAAAAACAAGTTCCATGTTTAGTTTTCTTTTCCTTATACACATACAAATAACTGTTCCATATAAAATTAGAGAATAATAAGCCAGGAGAGGAAATGTTATAATCTCAACATCATCAAAATCTTTCCAGCAATTTTTTTATTAAATGGATAAAAAAGTACCATTATATAGATTACAGAATGAGAACAATAAATCAAAATCATGTGCAAAGTTACATTTTTTTTATCCTGGCTAAAAATTTCATCAAGATTATTTTCCCCATTAAAATATAACTATCAAATTTAGGTATAGGCACAAAAAATCAATTTTTTAGCTCACATGCAGAACAGCTAAATTATTACTGCAAACATAGGAAAATATATTCTCGCCAATACCATTTAAACAAGTAATACCATTGTCCAAGGGATCCCATATTTGAGGCAATCAGCAGAAAAACCAAATCAATCCCACTCATTGACTGGTGTCAAAACCAAAATTCCCTGGTCCCACTTCCACATACAAGCCTCTACCCATACCCATAACACTAAAAATAAACAAGCAGAATTTCTGTACAACACAAACCCAAAAAAATGTACATACAAAGATTGACATGTTAAATTCGCACAAAACTGTTAACATAAATTGTTTTACTCACCGCACTGGCCTTGATCTTTAACAGGAGCTACGGCCCCTTTCTCTCTCCAATCAACCGACTCCGGCAAGTTCTCGCCGACCTTAAACGCGTACCGATCGCTCTTGGGGCTGGAAAGCTTATTCTTCCTCTCCATCTTAACACCCAAAAACTTGGATTTGTACTCCTCATTGGTCAGATCAGCAAACCGGTTTAAACCCAGCTTATACGTCCGGTTCTCAACGCTGTTGTGTTCATCAATAAACCTGAGATTATCCTTAAAGATTTCAAATCGCCTCTCCTTCTCGCCGAGGGCATTGTAGTTTTCGTGGTTCTTAACTAGCCACGACTCGTAAAGGGACCTAACCTCGTCGTGGGTTCGTAGAGACGGCGGTTTTAGGCCGTGGGTTTCGTCGTAATTTATGATTGACATGTCCAGAGCAGATGACAGAATGAAGAAGGTGAAAAAGAGGAGAGAGAAAGTAGATTCGGTGAAGGAAGCCATTGTTGATGGGCAATTGGAAAAGAAGGTGGAGGAAAAGGGTGTTTATATATAGAGAGGAGGGGGAAGGTTAGGAGAGAGAGAAAAAGTGAAAGTTGTTTTCCGTGTTTGGATTGGTGAAGAGAATCTGGAGAGCCCCGCGGAAATTGGAATGAGGAGTTCTTCTTCTCTCTGTCATGTCATGTGCGACAGTGTGAGGTCCACCAACCCATGGAAAACGGGTTTACCCATATCCACTTTACTTTTCTTTTTGGACATCTAGACTGCCTTTGGATTCAAACATTATAATAACTCCGTCCCCAAAAGATTGTTATTTAAGATTTTGACAAATGAATTAAAAAAATACTCATTTTATTCTTTAATATAGGTCATTTTAAATAAAAAAAATTTATTCTTAAATATAAGTCGTTTGAAAATTTTAAGTAAGCATTATTTGCTTAGTTTTTAATATTACCTCAAATAATAAATATAACTTTAGTTCTCTCACTATTTTTTACCTAATAAATAACACTCTCTTTTTTCGATACAAGGACAATATAGACAATTGATAGTATATTTAATGTTTTACAATTATTTCCTTAATACTTGTGCACAACTCTAAAACGACCTATATTAAGGAACGGAGGGAGTATTATTTACCAACTAAAATTTGTTTGAAATTTCATCACTGCCCCTTTATGGGAAGTTAAAAACTATTAATACAAGGGAGAGAATTTCTTGGGACAATGAGAGAAGGTAGGGGTAATATAGGAAAGTAAATAATTTATTCTTTTCGAAAGTTATAAACGACAAATTTTTTTGAACAAATTTTTTCTTCTAAAACGATAATCTTTTACGCTCTGTTTCTGAGTTTTAAAATGGACAGAAAAGAAAAGAAATGGACGGAAAATTTAAGTTTTCTTTCCAATTCTTATATTTCAGAGCTTTTTAATAAACGGAAAATAAAAGAAATAGAAAGAAAACTTGGCCACTTTTCCTGCCAAAGTTTTTCGTCCAAAATTGGCATGATTTGGACGGAAAAAAAAATTGGAATACGTATTATTTTTATAATTCTCATATTATCCTTAACTTTTAATACAATAAATTTTAAATTACAACTCATGTCCTCAATTTTAAATTTTCTATTATTTTCTATTAAAAACTCAGAAACAACACAAAGGAAAATTTCAAGTTTTCTATTCTTTTCTTTTCTGTTCTAATCTAAGTTTTCTATTCTTTTCTTTTCTGTTCAAAACTCAGAAACAGAGTGTTAGGAACGGAGGGAGTAACATTTTCTTTAAAACTGCATCTACATTTCTTTCAATCTCCAAACACATAACACTAATTACTAATTTTAGCATATTATATTTGAGGCCTAAATCTAACATTTGAAAATTTAAATAAGTTGTGTTTAAAATAAATTATTATTGCGTAATCAAGCGTGACTTGCAAATGTTTTAAAGGTAAATACACTTGGTCTGATTTACGTAATCAAAAATTTTATCTGGACATAGAAATTGAACACGAGTGTATTTGAATTTTAATTATTTATATTTTAACCCCCAAATATAAGTAAAATTCAAATATACTCATATCAAATTTTTATGTCCAATTGTCCACATAAAAGAGCTATTATGTAATACCTTAAAACGAGGTAATTTTAAAATAACAAGTGATGAAGTAAAATATTAAAGTTGTCATTGTAATGCCCCGGTCCCACATCGAAAGATAGGGAAAAATTTGTCTGCATATAAAAAAATAAGTTACTACCAATAGTACCTTCAAGTCATGACTTTTTGAGAGCCTGTGGTGGGCTAAGATGATCTAAGAAGATGCTATTGGGTCAGTAGTTTGAGGCCTTATTTTGATGGATTTGATTCGATTCGGACTCAAAATTTAACCCGGGTTGTTTCAGATATGGTATCAAAGCCAGGTTTACATTACATATATATATGTCAACGAATTACAGTAGGTAATATACACATACACGTATCTATACTCAGACTTTCAATAATTCAATTAAAATGACATGACCAATCAAAGTAATATTTTTCTAAGGAATAAACGAATCATATTCATACTATCGCATATTATAAAAATTACTTCCCTTCAATTTTGATTCCTGCTAAACTGCCCCATCCCTTGCCCTTGCTGATCATCTCTTTCTCTCTTTCGACTCCCTTCTGATTTGGAAGCTCGAAAGTCCTTGTGTTCCATTTTCACACTCTTAGCTGCATTAGCTGTGACAACCGAGATTTTGTAATTTATTTTAATATTTATTGGAGTGAATAAATATTTTTTTTTGATGAATTAATTATTAGATTAAATAATTATTTAATGCAATTATGGTAGATTAATTTAATTATATATGTTACATTTATTAAATTAATGTGGAAAATAATTATTATTCGAAGTATGCCATTATGTGAGCTTGTTGTATTAAAAGAAATATTTAATAAGCCTATTGATATTTTAATTAATTTAATTAGTAATTAGAGAGTTAATAATTTGACATTATTTATTAATGAGAAATTTAATTATGTGACTATGTGAATTTATGAAAAATTATTATATTTTATTTAAAATAAATTAAATAAAATATTGGGTTTATTTTATAAGAAGTGCGACATTTTTAAACTATATGATAAGGTGTTACTAAATTAATTGGTTTTGAAACCAATTCTTGCCAACCAAACAAGACCCAAAAGGGAGTTGTTAGCAGTTACCCATGATCGGGTAACTGATCTCTACTACGTCACTTCAATTCTTTTTATACGTCTTTCCTTTCCTCCCTTGTCATTGTTTGGCTAAGTCAGGCATAAAACAGAGAGAAAATCAGAGAGAATTGCTAAGAGGTTTGTGTGAGTCAGGAAGAATCAGAAGGAGTTCATCTCCTATTACTTTATCTACGCTTGGGTAATCTCTTTAAGCAAGTTTTTATTTACGTCATTTAAAGTTTTCATGGATATGACTCCTAAGTCTTTTGTAAAGTCTCTGTAATTGAAATTGTGAGTGTTATGTGCATATATGTGTTAAGATATCATTTTAATGCATTTTAATATATATTGTATATAATTCCTTATCATCAATTCATAATTTTACGTCGTATATGATTGCTGCAAAATTACAGAGTTTGGGTTTTGGCCATATGGCCTTATACGTGATATTTCATGTGTTGATCATATATTATCCCTAAATTTTACACTTGTATTTTATTATGCATGTTAATACGAAGAGACCAAACTTTAAATAAACGAATTTGGCTTTATAACGAATCCGTGGCATTGAATTTTAGGAATTTATGTTCAATACTTCAAGAACATCAAGAACAGTACAATTTGCATATTTTAATTCTGTAATTATATGTTTTAATGGGTTAAAATCATTCTATAATTGTTGGGTAATGATTATATATGAATTATAACATGTGGGTATGTGTAATTTGGTGAAATTAGTGTGACGCCCCCAAAATTAGGTATACATCACCCATCTTGGGTCGTCAGATACATAGTACAGAATACAAATACAACTGATTAATACATCTGTCGTATACAATACGACAAAACATAAACTGTGAGTTTGAATACAAATATTATCTTCTAGAGAGTATTCATACTCAAAAGGAGTCCTCATTACATTTATTAACACACCATTACATAGAATAGTGAGGACTACTAACTAATACTATCATTCGGACCATCACTCCGTACCCCGACTTGTCCCAGCTACGTTCTCATTTCCTGAAGAGAACAGTGAAAGAAAGGGTGAGCTCAACTAGCCCAGTAAGAAATATTATGACTAAGATAATGCAGAATAAATTATCATTAGCCTTCAACAATGTTAAACTGATAAAATATAATAGACATCAAGTTTAACTGCAGCGGAACAAGCAATCCATTAAAAGAGTCAAGTAGAAAATAAACTCTACTATCTTTTATGATTTAAAAGGTTTTTCAACACTGTGATCGCTGAGACTCAGCTTAATAAAATAATCCACATCATCGAATCACCCCTGCACTACGGCCAAGGATATTCGTGTATTCATTAATGGTCATGATCATGCCAACAACTGTCCATCAATGCACTACGGGCCAATGAGGACTTTTACCACATCATTTGTAACATTACGGTCATGATTATACCGAATAATCCCTGGTCATAATCATACCAAGTCCATCTATGCACTACATGCCACAGATGACTTTCAACATTTTATAAACATGAGGATGATGACAATGATATAAGAATTCAATAAAACAAGTTCAAGAATTAATTTATCCAGGAATTAACAACGTCCAAATTGTCAACATGATACTGCATTGTGGAGTAAAATTCAAGAATGCTTAGAAGAATATTTTCTTGAAAAGATACTGGATGAAACGCAACTATCAAGGATATTCCACAAATTTCATGGAGTATAGAAGTCAAAACTTAACCAACTGAGTACAATAAAGAATGGAATAACAAAAGAAATCACCATGCATGCGATAGACCGCACAGACAGGTTATTCCAATAGAATAATAAATAATGGAACCAGGTCCGGCGTAAACGCACAGACAGGATATTCCGACAGAATAATAAATAATGGAACCAGGTCCGGTGTAAAACACACAGACAGGATATTCCAACAGAATAATAATAAAACGGAACCAGGTCCGGTGTAAAACACACAGACAGGATGTTCCAACAGAATAATAAACGGAACCAGGTCCGGTGTAAAACACACAGACAGGATATTCCAACAGAATAATAATAAAACGGAACCAGGTCCGGTGTAAAACACACAGACAGGATGTTCCAACAGAATAATAGAAGAATGTCACCAAGTATAGGGTAGACCGCGTATACAGGTTATTCCAACAGAATAATAAGAAATGGAATAACAACAGTTCTCTTCATGAATATAAAAGAAATAATATTCCCTACCGTTTTAAAGAAGAGCTGAAGTAAGGAAGTAGTTAAGTAGCAGAATACTCTTCTTCTCTCTCTCTATAGTTTCTCTCTATAGTTTCTCTCTCTAGAGTTCAGTGAATTCGTAAGAAATAATGAAGGAATGAGCTGCTATTTATAGAAAAATAGAATGCATAGTAACTAATCCATGAACGGTCCAGATTGATTACTTTAATCTGACGGTCCATATTTAAAGAAAAATCTTTTAAATAAAATAAAATATATTCTATTTATAGAATAACTTTAATAAAGTATTTTGTTTTATATAAAAAGATGTTTCTGTTTTATTACGTTAATAATACGAATAAAACAAAACGTCATTATCGCTAAATAATTCATATTATTAACTGACAATAATTGAATCAAACTGAGTGACTTCTCACATAAGCATTAATAATCAATACCGTGTGCTACTATGCAACCACACGTATTACTGTACTTTTACTACCGAGTAGTTCAACAGTAACAATGGTAAAATTTCCGCCGTTATTTTTAATAAAATATTTTTGTCGTTTTCTCAATCCGACAATAATTCCGTTGTGGGGTCCACCAATGATTGTGTCGTTGTACGAATATTCCCTGTTAAAACGAATATTCCCCGACCAATCGAATATTATATAACAACTTGCGTACTTTGCAAAATTTATAAATATTACCCACAACTATAACATTATATCAAATTAACTCCATAATATTCAAAAATGATATTTATAAAAAAATTCATCTTTATTTATAAAAGTTGGGGTCTTACAACCTCCCCTTCTTATGAAATTTCGCCCTCGAAATTAGGGTACGTACCTGGTATGTCGAAGAGGTAAGGATACCTTGATTTCATTTCTGATTCTAACTCCCAAGTCATTTCCTCAACATCGTGGTTTCTCCACAAAACTTTGACTTGAGGTATAACCTTGGAGCGTAGAATATGTTCCTTCTTATCCAAGATTTGAACAGGAACTTCTTCATACGTCAAATCCTCCGCTATTTCGTCCGGTTCTAACTCAATAATGTGGTTCGGGTCTTCCACATATTTGCGTAACATGGATATGTGGAAAACGTTATGAACACGAGACATACTTGGCGGTAAAGCGAGTCTATAAGCCACAGTTCCTACTCGATCGAGGATTAAAAATGGACCGATGAATCGAGGATTTAGCTTTCCTCTCTTTCCAAATCTCGTAACTCCTTTCCATGGAGCAACACGTAAGAACACATGATCTCCTACATCAAATTCCACGTCCTTTCGATGAAGATCAGCATAACTCTTTTGTCGATCTTGTGAGGTTTTTATACGTTGTCGGATCGTTTGAATCTTTTCTGTAGTCATACGTACCAACTCCGGTCCCAACAACGTTGCTTCGCCCACCTCATCCCAGCATACTGGAGAACGACATTTTCTTCCATACAATGCTTCGAATGGAGCCATGCCAATACTTGCTTGATAACTGTTGTTGTAGGAAAACTCCACCAATGGTAAGAACTTGTCCCAACTTCCCTTGAAGTCAAAGACACAGAGTCTTAATAGATCTTCAAGAGTTTGAATAGTCCTCTCTGATTGTCCGTCCGTCTGAGGATGATATGCTGAACTAAATCGTAACTCCGTGCCCATAGCTTTTTGTAAACTAACCCAAAATCGTGAAGTGAATCTTGGGTCTCGATCAGAAACTATGGATACTGGCATACCATGCAGTCTTACAATCTCGTTTATGTACATACGAGCAAGACGTTCAAGTGTATAAGTTTCTCGTATCGGTAAGAAATGAGCAGACTTGGTCAATCTATCAACAATGACCCAAATCGCATCAATACCTTGAGAAACCCTAGGAAGACCGGTAACGAAATCCATGGTAATGTGCTCCCACTTCCATTCTGGAATTTCAAGTGGTTGCAATGGACCTTTTGGTACTTGATGCTCCGCTTTGACTCGTTGACAAGTTAGACACCTTGAGATAAACAACGCTATCTCTCTCTTCATATTGCTCCACCAAAATGTATGACGAAGATCATGATACATTTTGGTACTTCCAGGATGGATTGCAAACGGTGTGTTGTGCGCCTCCATCATGATTTCATACTTTAAATCAGGGTTGTTAGGAACACAAAGTCTGGAGTTGACTCGAAGTATTCCTTCTTCATCGATTCTTGCTTCCGGCATAGAACCTTCTTGCACTTTCTTCCTCATACGCATCAGCTCCAGGTCTGTAGCTTGAGCAGCTTTAACTTTATCGATTAAAGTCGGTTCTACTCGTATATTCGCCATCATCACATGGGTCCCTGGAGTCTTCAACTCTATCTCCATCCTTTGCAAGTCACACAAAATGGGCCTTTGCGTTGTTAATATTGCACTTGTACCCGCATATGATCTTCTACTCAATGCGTCAGCTACCACGTTCGCTTTTCCAGGATGGTATTGAATGGTATGATCATAATCTTTCAACAGTTCAAGCCAACGTCGTTGTCGCATGTTGAGTTCCTTTTGAGTGAAGAAATATTTGAGGCTTTTATGATCCGTAAAGATCTCCACTTTCTCCCCATACAAGTAATGCCTCCAAATTTTAAGTGCAAAGACAACAGCTGCCAACTCTAGATCATGAGTAGGATAATTCCTCTCATATTCCTTGAGTTGTCTTGATGCATAGGCTATGACTTTTCCATGTTGCATGAGAACGCATCCCAACCCTTTGCTCGAAGCATCACTGTAGATGACAAATCCCTCCGAGCCAGATGGTATTGTTAGAACAGGTGCTGAAATGAGTCTCCTCTTGAGTTCTTGAAAACTCTGCTCACATTCTTCGCTCCAACCAAACTTTGTATCTTTCCGAGTCAGCTGAGTTAATGGAGTAGCGATTCGAGAAAATCCTTCCACGAATCTCCGATAATAACCAGCTAAACCAAGAAAGCTACGTACCTCGGTCACTGATTTAGGTTGCTCCCAGCTTTGAATAGCTTCAATCTTTGCCGGGTCAACAGATATTCCACGACTTGATACTACGTGCCCAAGGAATGCTACCTCTTCCAGCCAGAACTCGCATTTCTTCAACTTGGCATAAAGTTTGTATTCACGAAGCTTTTGGAGTACCAGCCTCAAGTGTTGCTCATGATCTTCACGGCTTTTGGAATAAACAAGGATGTCATCGATAAAGACGACCACAAAGTGATCCAAATATTCCTTAAATACCCTGTTCATCATATCCATGAAGGCAGCAGGAGCATTAGTCAATCCAAAAGACATAACTAAGAATTCATAATGCCCGTACCGAGTTCTAAAAGCCGTCTTTGGAATATCCTCAGTTCTAACCTTCAGCTGATGATATCCAGAACGAAGATCGATCTTTGAAAAGAATTGTGCTCCTTGCAACTGGTCAAACAGGTCATCAATACGTGGCAATGGGTACCTATTTTTGATGGTGACATGATTCAACTCCCGATAATCAATACAAAGTCGCATACTCCCATCTTTCTTCTTCACGAACAGAACAGGAGCACCCCAAGGAGAAGTACTAGGACGAATAAAACCAATGTCTAACAATTCCTGCAGTTGGGTCTTTAACTCCTGAAGTTCAATAGGAGCCATTCGATATGGGGCTTTGGAAATGGGTTTTGTACCGGGTTCAAGGTCGATACAAAATTCAATTTCACGCTCTGGGGGTAGGCCAGGAAGTTCTTCGGGAAATACGTCAGGAAATTTATTAACAACAGAAATATCATTCAAAGCTGACGTATTTTTGTTTAGATCTGTGACATGAGCTAAGAAAGCTTGACATCCGTTTTTCAATAAACGAATAGCTTTATGGCTTGAGATGACAGCGATTGATTTTAATGGTTTGGTTGCTTGAATTCGCATAATAGGTCGATTAGGAATATGAAAGCTAACAACCTTACGAAAACAATCAATTTTTGCATGATGAGTAGTTAACCAATCAATCCCTAGAATCACGTCAAATGCAAGTATTTTTAATGAAATAAGATCGACAGGTAATGTGTGGGTACCAACTTGAACCAAACAAGACTTATAAACCGTGGATGTAATGAAGGTTTCTCCCAATGGAGTTTCAACTGCTAAGTCAAAGTCTAATTTCTCCGGAATCAAATTTAATCGATGAGCGCAAGTAGGAGAAATAAAAGAATGGGTTGAACCGGTATCAAATAAAGTATAGACTTCGTTAGAGTTTATGATAAGCTTACCCGTGATGACCTCATTCGGGTTCCTTGCGTTCTGGGAGGTCACAACAAACGCTCTCCCTTGCACAACCGGTTTTGACTTTTCTGGGACGGCCTTTGGTGCCTCCATCCTAGCTGAATTTGTCTTCGGTAAACGACAAAATCGGGCTAAATGACCTTCTCTTCCACAATTATAACATGCTTTGGACGGCATCGCGCAGTTTGGACTGATGTGCCCCTCCCCTCCGCATTTGAAACATATGATAGGTGGTCGTTCTCCTTCCTTAACGACAGGTGCTGGTGCTGACGTCTTTCCATCATTGTTGAATCTCCTCTTCTTGAAATGTCCATTCTTATTGTTTTGGCCCTGATTACCACCGAAGTGGTTACCATTTCTGGCCTGTTGATTCCCTCCACGCTTGTTGTCACCGCTTCGATGACTGCTCTCACTGGTATTATCATTTTGCCGGCTGCTCTCTTTTGGTTGCGTTATCTCGTTATCGCGCTCCACCAACTGAGCCCTATTTACAACATCTGAATACAAACACAGTTTATGAGAAACAAGATGTTGACGTATCTCCGGCTTCAAACCTCTTAAAAACATCCGCGTCATTCTTTCTTCATTATCCACCAGGTGGGACGCAAACCGGGATAACTCCGCAAATTTTGCCTCGTACTGCGACACGGTCATATTATTCTGCTCCAATTTGATGAACTCCACCTCCTTCATGTGACGAATACTCTCGGGAAAGTATTTGTCGTTAAACAGATCTTGGAACTTCTCCCAAGACATCTTCAGTGCGGCAGGTTGAGTACGCTTTATCGATTCCCACCAGTAATCTGCCTCTCCTCGCAACATAAAGGCGGCAAAGGGAACCTTTTGCTCCTCGGAGCAACCCAAGACATCAAATATCTTGGTGATCTGCTTTATCCATGTTTCAGCTACAAGTGGTTTGGGTTCTCCCTTAAACTCCGGTGGTCCCAGCTCCTTAAACTGTTTAGCGGTGACCGCCTGAGAGTTTCCAGTATTTCCACCTACGTTGTGGACAGGAGCCGCTTTCACCTGTTGTTGCATGAATTGCATAAAGCCTCTGAACATTTGATCATTCATCATTTGGTCAGTGTTGTTGTTTGCATGAGGATTGACACCTTCCTGATGCACATTATCCTGATTATTGATATGTGGTGAATCAACAGTCGTCTGTGCTCCATTGCTATTCTCAACATTCTCAGATGCCATTTTCAGATACTGCCACAAAATAAAAATTAATTGATATGTCATATATTATCCTTATATTATGACCGACCAATTAAATACCATGCAAATAAACTTAGGTAGGTCATACTAGCGAAGGAATTCCCCGTCTCTCCCCTCCTAGTTCTATTCTCACATCTTAGCCAGGGATCATATCCCTAAGCTTTGATACCAACTGTGACGCCCCCAAAATTAGGTATACATCACCCATCTTGGGTCGTCAGATACATAGTACAGAATACAAATACAACTGATTAATACATCTGTCGTGTACAATACGACAAAACATAAACTGTGAGTTTGAATACAAATATTATCTTCTAGAGAGTATTCATACTCAAAAGGAGTCCTCATTACATTTATTAACACACCATTACATAGAATAGTGAGGACTACTAACTAATACTATCATTCGGACCATCACTCCGTACCCCGACTTGTCCCAGCTACGTTCTCATTTCCTGAAGAGAACAGTGAAAGAAAGGGTGAGCTCAACTAGCCCAGTAAGAAATATTATGACTAAGATAATGCAGAATAAATTATCATTAGCCTTCAACAATGTTAAACTGATAAAATATAATAGACATCAAGTTTAACTGCAGCGGAACAAGCAATCCATTAAAAGAGTCAAGTAGAAAATAAACTCTACTATCTTTTATGATTTAAAAGGTTTTTCAACACTGTGATCGCTGAGACTCAGCTTAATAAAATAATCCACATCATCGAATCACCCCTGCACTACGGCCAAGGATATTCGTGTATTCATTAATGGTCATGATCATGCCAACAACTGTCCATCAATGCACTACGGGCCAATGAGGACTTTTACCACATCATTTGTAACATTACGGTCATGATTATACCGAATAATCCCTGGTCATAATCATACCAAGTCCATCTATGCACTACATGCCACAGATGACTTTCAACATTTTATAAACATGAGGATGATGACAATGATATAAGAATTCAATAAAACAAGTTCAAGAATTAATTTATCCAGGAATTAACAACGTCCAAATTGTCAACATGATACTGCATTGTGGAGTAAAATTCAAGAATGCTTAGAAGAATATTTTCTTGAAAAGATACTGGATGAAACGCAACTATCAAGGATATTCCACAAATTTCATGGAGTATAGAAGTCAAAACTTAACCAACTGAGTACAATAAAGAATGGAATAACAAAAGAAATCACCATGCATGCGATAGACCGCACAGACAGGTTATTCCAATAGAATAATAAATAATGGAACCAGGTCCGGCGTAAACGCACAGACAGGATATTCCGACAGAATAATAAATAATGGAACCAGGTCCGGTGTAAAACACACAGACAGGATATTCCAACAGAATAATAATAAAACGGAACCAGGTCCGGTGTAAAACACACAGACAGGATGTTCCAACAGAATAATAAACGGAACCAGGTCCGGTGTAAAACACACAGACAGGATGTTCCAACAGAATAATAATAAAACGGAACCAGGTCCGGTGTAAAACACACAGACAGGATGTTCCAACAGAATAATAGAAGAATGTCACCAAGTATAGGGTAGACCGCGTATACAGGTTATTCCAACAGAATAATAAGAAATGGAATAACAACAGTTCTCTTCATGAATATAAAAGAAATAATATTCCCTACCGTTTTAAAGAAGAGCTGAAGTAAGGAAGTAGTTAAGTAGCAGAATACTCTTCTTCTCTCTCTCTATAGTTTCTCTCTATAATTTCTCTCTCTAGAGTTCAGTGAATTCGTAAGAAATAATGAAGGAATGAGCTGCTATTTATAGAAAAATAGAATGCATAGTAACTAATCCATGAACGGTCCAGATTGATTACTTTAATCTGACGGTCCATATTTAAAGAAAAATCTTTTAAATAAAATAAAATATATTCTATTTATAGAATAACTTTAATAAAGTATTTTGTTTTATATAAAAAGATGTTTCTGTTTTATTACGTTAATAATACGAATAAAACAAAACGTCATTATCGCTAAATAATTCATATTATTAACTGACAATAATAGAATCAAACTGAGTGACTTCTCACATAAGCATTAATAATCAATACCGTGTGCTACTATGCAACCACACGTATTACTGTACTTTTACTACCGAGTAGTTCAACAGCAACAATGGTAAAATTTCCGCCGTTATTTTTAATAAAATATTTTTGTCGTTTTCTCAATCCGACAATAATTCCGTTGTGGGGTCCACCAATGATTGTGTCGTTGTACGAATATTCCCTGTTAAAACGAATATTCCCCGACCAATCGAATATTATATAACAACTTGCGTACTTTGCAAAATTTATAAATATTACCCACAACTATAACATTATATCAAATTAACTCCATAATATTCAAAAATGATATTTATAAAAAAATTCATCTTTATTTATAAAAGTTGGGGTCTTACAATTAGTGTTTAAGAAGTGTTGATTTTGTTGAATTCTGTATTCTTCGCGAACTGGAAATTCAGAGTCTGGGGTTTCGCGCGGCTGCGCCAACTCCCAGCTCATTTCTCGCGCCGCAGCGCCACCGCGCCATAGCGCCAAGTACCAGGCCGCAGCGCCAAGACTCAGCACAAAAGTGGCGCCGCAGTGCCACTTAGCAGAATGTCCAGAAAATATTTTTTTAAAATGTTCAAGTCTAGCAACGTGTTAGTAACTTATAGTAATGAACATAAAAACTTATTAGACATATAATGAGGTGTTAAAATAAATTCTTAACACGTCCATAACATAATTACGTGTAAATTGAATGATCGAATGCATAGTTAGCTTATTGTTCGTGAAATCTAATTTTTAACAATAAGTGTAGTAATTGACTAAGTATAGTCATAAATTCGAGATTAGACAAAGAATAACTTATGATGTTTAGTACGTTGTAATTGACTGGTATTGTGAACGGAATTGATATGTAGGATTTAAATCAAAGAACGAGTTTAGTTAAAGTATAATCTACGCACGAGGCAAGTTTCCTAACCCTACTTGTTATCGTTATATAAGTTGATTAATTCACGTTTCTACATTGAGCAATTTTTCGTTATTATTGATCAAGTCTGTTTTGTATATTAAAGTTTATAAATCTTTCAAGCATGATGCTGTTATACAATACTTATTCTATTGTATACCTTTTGAGATTCTATTCAATTAAGTTATCAATTATTGTAAAACCTTGTTAGACTAGCGAACCCTTTTTGATTCGACTAGTCCATAGTTGATGAGCGTTCTAAATTTCAGAACCCTTGATGAATTATCCAAACCAAACTTCCTTTGGTGCGGACTCGAATGTCAAACTGAGATGAACAACCATGTATAGGGGATTATTTACGCTTTAGCGTTAAGATATTGTGCACAGTATGGTATTAAGGGCTGATCCCCCTAAGTACGAGAAGAAAGGTCCATAGTCTTATGACTGTTAAAAGTTTCAAGTATAACCCTTGGCAACCTAGGACATAGTTCAAGGTCTTATGACCCTCAGAAATTCTTTTGATTCTTATAATTCATTCTTGATTCAAAAGTTGGGCTTTTATATTCGAAGTTATTATTTTCCTCGCATGTTATTATATTGTTGTTTTCATTATTATACTTGTGGGCAATCGTGTTCACTCTTGCGTAATAATAACATTGCTGTTAAGAATGAAAGAGCAGACGAACCTTCCACTAGTAAGGGCAAGGGCAAGGTTAACAAGTGATGAAGACTTGTTGTTTTATATGATGATGTATTTTGTTTAAGACTTAAGTTAATGATGTTGTTTAAGACTTATTTGTTTATGATTCCGCACAGATGTTTAAGGTTAGAGTAACCTGGAATTTATTTATTATGTAGTTGATGTAACCCCATAAGGGGAGATTTATTATTATTTCTATCTATTGCATGGTTTGTATTTATTTATGGGTAGATAGATGGATGATGTTGTAACGTGAACACCAAATCCTGTGGAAATAGAAGTACCGGATTTGGGGGTGTCACAGGTTGGTATCAAAGCTGTGCGTTATAAACCTTAGGTGGGGGAACAACCTTAGGTAATAGCCTTATAGAAAGAACATAGTGAAGGAAAACTCTTATCGAGTTCTAAGAGCTGAATTTCTTAATTCATTGAAGATAATAAAAAACTCTATGTGCTTATGTGTTAATCTATGTGTTCGCTAGCACGGATTAGTAACTAAAACTTAAATTTTTGTTGTCAGGATGTCAGTTGTTGGAGGAGCTAGTCGAGCTGGGGAGGAGGAACCCCGAGTGCCTACTGAGGAGGAGCCCCGAGACATTCATGTTGTCAGGGAGCAGTTGATTCTGAGAGAGCCGTCTCCATTGATCACTGTTATTGGTCAGGAGCATGAGCCTTAGACTGATTCAGAGGAGGATACTGAGGAGGAAGAGGAGGAAGAGGAAGAAGAGGAGTTCCCACCTAACTCCATCGATACTGAGATGTACGACGCGTTATATGACCGTAACGTAGAATTACGAGATACTGTTCAGGATTTGACTGAGCGGACGATTAGTCAGCAGATTACTCTCGAGCAGAAGGAGAGGGAGGTTGAGACTCTTCACATACGACTGGGAAATGTAGAATGGGATTTGGTCCACGAGAAGGGTCAAAATGAGGAGAAGTCTGAAGAAATAGAGAAGTTAAAGAAGGAACTGAAGGAAAGCTCAGAGAGGCTTGCCATAGCAGAGGAGGGCTGGGTACGAGAGTCACGTCGTGCTGATATTGCAGAAGACGATCGCCGTGCAAAGAAGGCTAAACTTGAGGAGACATACTCTACACTTAATAATGTAATGGATGAAGCCCAAGATCGAGTTTTGAGGTACCCAATCCAGTTTGAAGGTCTACCATCGTACATGCTGGATCGCAGAAGAGGAACGTAGCAAGGCTGTTCGGAGCCTTAACAGACAGTGATAGTATTAGTTTAATTATGTGAAACTATTTGGTAGTTAATGATGTAAATTCCGATGCAATTATAAACAAAGGAATATTTTAATGTTTTAAATCTTGTAGATTCTTTATCTCGGGATAGTTGATGTAAATAGCAGTGATGCTATCGTTTGATGTTAAAACTTTTGATTTGAATAAATATATCAAGTTGTTTGAGATAATGTGTTAAGTGATTATGTTAAATTGTTGAGTTAAGCCTTAACTATTTAGAGAAATTAATAAAGACCTAATAAGCGTATTCTTAACAGAAATATGCCGCCAAGAAGAAGACAAAACAGTCAACCAGCTCAGGAAAATTCAACGAATAACAACAATAACGCCAATGCTAATCCCGTCCAACAATTAGTAAACCTTCTAGCTGGAGCAATGAACAATCAACCTCAAGCTCCACCGAATACTTCGTTCAAAGATTTCAAGGCGGTGGGACCGCCAGAATTTAAAGGCTCTATGAATCCGATTGAAGCTCAGACTTGGGTTATGGAGATGGAGAAAGTTTTTGAGGTCACAAGAGTCAGAGAGGACCAGAAGACCGCTTTTGCAACGTTTATGCTGAAATCTGAAGCTAGTTTTTGGTGGTAAGCAAACAAAATTCGTGGAGGAGAAGGTATGATTACCTGGGAGAGGTTCAAGGAGATGTTTTTCAAGATGTATTTCCCGACTACCTCGCAGAACCAATTGGAGGTTCAGTTCCTGGAATTGAAGCAAGGGAATATGTTTGTATCAGATTATGTGGCTAGATTCAATGAGTTGGCAAGGTTCGCCACATATCAAGTGCATACCGATGAGAGGAAGGCAAGACGTTTCGAACAAGGACTGAAGCCGTGGTTGTATAGTAAGGTGTCGATGTTTCAGCTGAAGACATTTGCTGGGGTATTAGAGAAGGCCATACTCGCTGAGGGTGGAAGCGATGCAGTAACGAAGTATAATCAAGAGCAGAAGAAGAAGAAGAGTGAGAATGAAGGTAATAACAAGATTGGTGGGAGTAACACTGGGGGTAGCCATAATCAGAAGAGGAAGTGGACGGATAACTCGTCAGTTGGAAGTCAACAAGGAGGGCAGAAGAAGAAGATCGAAGCGTGCCCAACCTGCGGAAAAGCCTATTTAGGAGTTTGTATGAAAGGGAAGCGAGTGTGCTACAATTATGGCCAGGAAGGCCACATAGCACCAAACTGTCCAAACCCAAAGAAGGGTGCCTGCTTCACTTGTGGTTCAAAGGATCATCTGGCAAGGGATTGTCCTAAGAAGGGATATGGGGGAACGAGTTCAGGAGGAAATAGAGGGAATACCAGTGGAAGCACTCTGACTATCGCAGCACCAACCGCAACCAACCGATCGACTGCCAGAACATTCAACATGACAGTGCAGGACGCAGTGCAGTCTCGCGATGTGGTGTCAGGTATCATTCCGATCAATAGAGTTAATGCTTACGTATTATTTGATTCGGGTGCTACCTGTTCATTTATATCCGATGACTTTGCTAAGAATTTAGAATTGCCTAAGGACGAGTTAGAATACCCCATGAACATAGAAATTGCGAATAGAGAAATAATCCCTGTTAAGTACGTGCATAAGAACTGTAGAATGGAAATTAAGGGTAATATCACGAACGTAGATCTTATCCCTATTCGACTTGGGGAATTCGACGTTATTTTGGGTATGGACTGGTTATTCAATTACGGGGCGGTAATTGATTGCCAAAAGAAGCGTATTAACCTTATGATTCCGTCAAAGGTTGTGTTTTATGGTAGCAAGTCGCCTAGACAAGCGAGTTGTCTGACGATGATGCAGGCCAGAAGGTTGTTAAGACAAAACTGTGTAGGATATCTAGCTTACATAGTCGATAGTCATAAAGAAAATCCAAAAATAGATAAGATACCAATAGTGTGAGATTTCACACACGTATTTTCGGACGATTTGCCAGGACTTCCTCCAGATAGAGCAGTTGAATTTGTGATCGATTTGGCTCCAGGAACGGCTCCAATATCGAAGGCACCATACCGAATGACACCAGTAGAGATGAAAGAACTGATGGCCCAACTACAAGAATTACTGGAGAAAAAGTACATTCAACCAAGCGTATCGCCGCGGGGAGCGCTGGTGTTGTTTGTAAAGAAGAAAAATGGGACAATGCGGCTTTGCATCGATTATAGAGAACTGAATAAGGTCACGATTAAGAATAGATATCCATTACTGAGGATCGATGATCTGTTTGATCAATTGAAGGGAGCAAGATAATTTTCAAAGATAGATTTGAGAAGTGGTTATCATCAACTGAAGGTGAAACTAGAGAATGTACCGAAGACAGCGTTCATAACACGATATGGTCACTACGAATTTTTAGTAATGTCATTTGGTTTAACGAATGCTCCTGCAGCATTTATGGCACTAATGAATGGTGTGTTCAAGCCGTTTTTGGACAAGTTCGTAGTAGTATTTATAGATGATATTTTGGTATATTCAAAAACCAAGGAAGAACATGAAGAGCATTTGAGATTAACGTTAGAAGTGTTGAGAAGGGAGAAGTTGTATGCCAAGTTTTCGAAATGCGAATTTTGGAACGAGCGGGTGCAATTTCTTGGTCACGTGATCGATAAAGACGGAATTTCGGTAGATCCATCCAAAGTCGAAGCCGTGATCAACTGGGATCAACCAAAGACGCCGTTGAAAGTAAGAAGTTTTCTTGGATTGGCAGGTTATTACAGAAGGTTCATTCAGGATTTTTCCAAGATCGTAACTCCGTTAACGAATTTGACTCGAAAAACGGTGAAATTTGTTTGAACGGAGAAGTGTGAGGAAAGATTTCAAGAATTGAAGAAGAGGTTGAGTACAGTACTTGTGTTGTCTCTTCCGAACGATACACGAAATTTTGTGGTTTATAGTGATACGTCGTATAAGGGACTTGGCTGTGTGCTTATGTAGAACAGTAGAGTCATTACGTATGCGTCACGACAACTGAAAGATTACGAGAAGGGGTATCCGAGCCACGACTTGGAGTTAGCTGCAGTTGTTTTCGCTTTAAAAATTTGGAGGCATTATCTCTACGGGGAGAAGTGTGAAATATATACAGACCACAAGAGTCTGAAATATATTTTTACACAGAGAGAACTTAATATGCGCCAAAGAAGGTGGTTGGAGTTAATTAAGGACTACGACTGTGAGATTTTATACCATCCGGGTAAGGCAAATGTGGTTGCCGATGCCTTAAGTAGAAAAGGTCGGGAGAAATTGATGATATTAACTGCTCAGGAGGAGCTAATTGGAGAAATGGAGAAACTGGAGTTGGAAGTGAAGTATCCTATGGAGATTGATGAGAAGCTTCGTGAATACAAGCTTTATGCCAAGTTGAAGAAATGCGAGTTCTGGCTTGGGCACGTAGTATCATTTTTGAATATTATGGAGTTAATTTGATATAATGTTATAGTTGTGGTAATATTTATAAATTTTACAAAGTGCGCAAGTTGTTATATAATATTCGATTGGTCGGGGAATATTCGTTTTAACAAGGAATATTCGTACAACGGCACAATCATTGGTGGACCCCACAACGGAATTAATATTATCGGATTGAGAAAACGACAAAAATATTTTATTAAAAATAACGACAGAAGTTTTACCATTGATACTGTTGAACTACTCGGTAGTAAAAGTACAGTAATACGTGTGGTTGCATAGTAGCACACGGTATTGATTATTAATGCTTATGTGAGAAGTCACTCAGTTTGATTCAATTATTGTCAGTTAATAATATGAATTATTTAGCAATAATGACGTTTTGTTTTATTCGTATTATTAACGTAATAAAACAGAAACATCTTTTTATATAAAACAAAATACTTTATTAAAGTTATTCTATAAATAGAATATATTATATTTTATTTAAAAGATTTTTCTTTAAATATGGACCGTCAGATTAAAGTAATCAATCTGGACCGTTCATGGATTAGTTACTATGCATTCTATTTTTCTATAAATAGCAGCTCATTCCTTCATTATTTCTTACGAATTCACTGAACTCTAGAGAGAGAAACTATAGAGAGAAACTATAGAGAGAGAGAATAAGAGTATTCTACTACTTAACTACTTCCTTATTTCAGCTCTTCTTTAAAACGGTAAGGGGTGTTATTCTTTCTTATTCATGAAGAGAACTGTTGTTATTCTATTTCTTATTATTCTGTTGGAATAACCTGTATACGCGGTCTACCCTATACTTGGTGACATTCTTCTATTATTCTGTTAGAACATCCTGTCTGTGTGTTTTACACCTGACCTGGTTCCGTCTTTATTATTATTCTGTTGGAACATCCTGTCTGTGTGTTTTACACCGGACCTGGTTCCGTCTTTATTATTATTCTGTTGGAATATCCTGTCTGTGCGTTTTACGCCGGACCTGGTTCCATTATTTATTATTCTGTTGGAATAACCTGTCTGTGCGGTCTATCGCATGCATGGTGATTTCTTTTGTTATTCCATTATTTATTATACTCAGTTGGTTAAGTTTTGACTTTTATACTCCATGAAATTAGTGGAATATCCTTGATAATTGCGGTTCATCCAGTATCTTTTCATGAAAATATTCTTCTAAGTATTCTTGAATTTTACTCCACAAAGCAGTATCGTGTTGACAATTTGGACGTTGTTAATTCTTGGATAAATTAATTCTTGAACTTGTTTTATTGAATTCTTATATCATTGTCATCATCCTAATGTTTATAAAATGTTGAAAGCCATCTGTGGTCTGTAGTGCATAGATGGACTTGGTACGATTATGACCAGGGATTATTCGGTATAATCATGACCGTAATGTTACAAATGATGTGGTAAAAGTCCTCATTGACCCGTAGTACATTGATGGACAGTTGTTAGCATGATCATGACCATTAATGAGTACACGAATATCCTTGGCCGTAGTGCAGGGGTGATTCGATGATGTGGATTATTTTATTAAGCTGAGTCCCAGCGATCACAATGTTGAAAAACCTTTTAAATCATAAAAGATAGTAGAGTTTATTTTCTACTTGACTCTTTTAATGGATTGCTTGTTCCGCTGCAGTTAAACTTGATGTCTATTATATTTTATCAGTTTAACATTGTTGAAGGCTAATGATAATTTATTCTGCATTATCTTAGTCATAATATTTCTTACTGGGCTAGTTGAGCTCACCCTTTCTTTCACTGTTCTCTTCAGGAAATGAAAACGTAGCTGGGGCAAGTCGGGGAACGGAGTGATGGTCCGAATGATAGTATTAGTTAGTAGTCCTCACTATTCTATGTAATGGTGTGTTAATAAATGTAATGAGGACTCCTTTTGAGTATGAATACTCTCTAGAAGATAATATTTGTATTCAAACTCATAGTTTATGTTTTGTCGTATTGTACGCGACAGTTGTATTAGTAAGTTGTATTTGTATTCTGTACTATGTATCTGACGACCCAAGATGGGTGATGTATACCTAATTTTGGGGGCGTCACAGTAACTTTTTGATAATTCTTTGAATATTGACACTTAGGGTATTTTAAAAAATTGAATAAAATAATTTTAAATGTTTAAGTAATCTCAATGAGCTGAATTAAGTCAAATTTTAAATACTGAATAAAAAAAATTATTTGATAATTGACATGTCTGAAACATTTAAATAACAAATTTTTATTATTTGACTCCTCTGAAAAAAATCAAATTTGTTGTAAATTTATTTAATACTCCTTAATATAATAATTAATATTATAAAAAATATTAAATATAAAATACTTCATTTATCCCATTCTGCAAAAAAAAAATTACACTTGACAAATAAGCCCAAAAATCTGACCGATTCAGCCATTTAACCCCATTCAGTTATAAACAAATACCCCTTACGTGGGGAAAAAAAAGAAGAAGACTACTAAAATGATTCTATTTTGGGTTTATTCGGGAACTCCTTATTTTAAATGACTTATAAATTAAAATATAATTTGACTTATAAATAAAAATGTTCGACATCAATTTGACTTATAAGTCAAAAATTAAGTTATAACAAGTTATGAAGGTGTTCGAGTCAGAATGACTTATAAGTTAAAATAATGTAAAAATTATAAAAAAGGGCATTAATGAAAAGAGGGGTGAAATATACATTATATTTGGTGAAACTAATTTATAAGTCATTTTAAAATAAGTCATAAATAATTACTTATTTTTTTATTTAAAAATTAATTTAAATTTAAAAATAGGTAATTTTCAAATACTTAAAGAATAATAAATGACTTATAAATTGGTTTCAGGAACTTATAAGTCAATGACGAACACCCCTTAATTTTTTAATGTTGAATAAAGCGATTCTTGCAAATTTCGTTTTAATTTTTGTGGGATATTTGTTGGTTTTTAACGTTCTACTTTGAAGAAATATCACTACAAATGCCATAAATGATAATTAATTTCAATATTTTGTAATTACTTTATAAAATATGCTACACAATGTGAATAAGAATACATATATCTTATAATATACTCTCACAATAAATAATATTGATGTGAATATATTAATATTGAGAATGTGGGTTTAACATTTGTCTTGGGCGCTTGGCTGTTGGGAATATCAAACTCTTCAGCCGGTAAAGCTTGGATTTTTGAAAATCAACGCTTTTATTGCTCCAGAAGCTCTGCAATTTTGAAGATCAACGCTTGATTGACTAGAAATTAAAGGAACTGCTGAACCTTTTTTTTTTATTGACTGTTTCTTCTGTGATGGCAGCTTGATTCTTACAGAGCTCCGACCGACGATTAGGAGGAAAATAAATTTCCAATCTTTGTGGAAATTCCCGATTGCCGTAATCTGAAGTAACCTTCTCACTTAATTTGCTCCGAAATGAAAAAAAAAATCATATTTTCTTCTTCTTTTTACATTTTCTTATTTTTTTTTACCGATAAGCCATGCACGACTTCCTATGACCTTATGATAAATTCAGTGTTCTAAAAGGCGGCTGCCTAGGCTCCGCTAGCGCCTCGCTCAGGATAAAAAATCACTTGAGAAAATTAAGCGGAACAAACTAAATCTTGATATATTTATTTTTTTAATAATTTATTATATTCATAATACATGCTTTAGCTGTCTAGCATATTCAATCACAACAACAAGAAGTGAACAAGATCAAGATATAATAAAATTAATAATTTTATTATAGTTATAATTTTTTGAATTTGTACCAACTTCAAATTATATAAATGTTGATACATTTGTAATATTTAGTTTAATTCAATATAATTCTTAAATTTATATTTAGTTTTTTAAGTTTTAATATTGAATTGAATTCTTGAAATTTTATTATTTAATAGTAATCTTGTTTATGAATAAAATTAATACGTTAAAGTCTTAAAGATATGTGTTAAAACTTTAAGTAAATGCCTTTATCATCTTTATTATAGATTGTTTTATTTTATATTATTGTTTTGTTTGGTTAAATATAAGATAAAATATTAAAATTGGCTTAAAATCAAAAATTCAGACCTCGGCCGGCCGCCCGCCTCACTCCTCTCGCCTCCCACCTAGCTCCTTTTAGAACATTGAATAAATTTCTGAATAAGCTAGTTCTAGCTGTTCACAATCACTCCATAGCTCGTCTGTTCTGAATTCCTAGCCCTTTTGATCATATTGGCGAAGTCGTTTTCAGTTATTTCTCTTGAATGATCTGGCAATTGAAGCCTTGTCATCTTTATTGTGTCTGGAAGATCAGGCCCAATGAAGGTCTCCGAGTTAGATTCAATGTTCTTATAAGGTTCACTGCGGTTTAAGCTGTGATAAACACAGGAAAGACACCAATTCCACGGAAGACTAGCCTTGGGATTCCAAATTTGCATGCAATTTCAGTAGCCCATGGATAAAAAAAATCTGCCAGAAGGCAATCAGGTCGGTCTTCTTCTATGATCTGTTCAAGCGGTTTTTGAAGCATGTCAAGAGCCTTAAAAAAATTCATAGACATTTCTGGGGTAGTAGTGGATGCCAGATTCTCACAGCCCACTGGCAGTCCAGTTCCACATGAAGGGAATCTAACTTGGCGGATACTGATATGTAGGCTGAGTTGTCCATCTCTTTTGATTGTTTTGGAGAAGAGAGATGCATTGAGGAATGAGGGCTGTAAAAAATATGGTGGCCTTCAGACCATGGCCAGCAAATTGCCTTGCCATGTCAACAAGGGGGATCATGTGACCAGGAGCCATATGCGGAAAGAAGTAGATGTGAAGCTTATCAAGTTTAGAACCCATGATAGCTTTCTGGGAGGAATGAGCTTGATAATGCAGTGATAGCTACGGGCTGAAGAAAGTATTGAGTTAGTATGCTTTCCACTACCCTTCAGTTTTCATATATATGTGGCTTTGGTGTACATTAATAGTCTTTCACTCTCTCTTTCTAGTAAAAAAAATTGACCGTTGTTCTAAAACTAAGCACACTGGATGCCCATAATTGGTGATCTGTAGCTGGTCACAAGGCTTTCTTTTTATTAATTAATTTCTCGAAGGACAATATGAAGTTGATTTCCCTGTCTTTCTCAGACTTGGCGTGCAAGTAATATTTGTATATTTACCACAAATATATTCTTCAAAGGTGAGTCCACATTCAATTATTATTATATTTCTGGTGCTACAGCTTTCTTATTTCTCTCAGAGACTTTGGGTGCAAGAAATATCTTGACGTTTAGTGGAGCAATACTTTTCCAACTCAAAATTATTATCAACTTGAAACACTAGAATGTCTTAATAATGTGTATTTGAGATTTGGATCTTTCAAAATCGAATTTGATTAGTCGGGTAATTTGAGGTTCTTCTTGGTATTACTGTATTACATGGTCTGTATTTAGACCCCTCAGTATATATAAATGCATAAGATTGTTAAAGTGCATAATTTCAAATTATGTCAACTAAATGTCTCACTCAGTCATTAGCAAAGGGATTTTGATCTCAATAAACTGAAAACTGTGTCTGATAATTATGTGAATTTCTCATTACTTGAATATCCTGTTGCAAACCTAGTTTTTATTTTTTATTATACATATATTTTATTATGACTGCTTAAAGAATACCTATCATTTCGTTTATTAAATATTTATGATCTCTTGCTATTGGTTCCAATTTTTTTAAGAATTAAAATCATGGTCGATGTTTTATGCATCCTGGTTTGAGCCTATGAATAGATTAATGGAATCGTCATCAATTGTTAGTAGATTAAATCTGCTCTTGCATCAGGTTTACAAATTCATAGCTAAAAAAGTTTTAGATTAATACTTATAAAATTAAAAATGAATAAATAATGTTACAGGTTACTGTTCACATGTTTGAAATGTTACAAAGTTTGGGTGACTAGTTTAGTGGAAAAAAACTCACATTTCTGGTTCTCTTATTTAATGAATATTTAATCTGTACGCTATATATGTTACTAAATGGGATTTCATGATGGATATTGTTGTTGGTCAATGGTCATCCTTTTAGTAACTGAATTTGTGGCCTTTTCAAGACAGGCTATCGCTCCCTGTGTATATGTTCAGTTTTTTGTATATATTTATTGTAGATCTTGTGGGAGTATCTATTAACTTTAAATTTTCTATTTGTTGGTCTTGGTCCTCAGTGTGGGATTTAAAGGCCTTTTCATGATGTATATTGGATTGAGTGTAGGACTAGATATAGTAAGACTATAGTTAGGACAGTATAGCATTTACTTATTAATTGTAGTCTGTCCTACTTGTACCATGTTATTATAATTGTGCCATATTTAGCTGCTTGTTCTCATGACATAATTTTAGCTGCTTGTTTTTTTTAACTGATAATGAAGAACTATTGAAAATGTGAAGTGTGCTATTATGGGTTGTTTATGCTGTGTTATTAGACTTGTAGTTCTTTAGAACAGACTTGTCAACTTTATTGCAATAAAAATGAATATGCAGCAGATATGATCTTTTGCAAGGTTTTCAGTAGTAAACTACTTAATTGTGATTCCTCTCCTCAGACGATTCAACCTCAATTCTTCGGTTAAGGAATCTAAATTACCACAAGATGATCCACCTTCTTCAACGGCTTTCTTTGCTGTATTTCTCAGTGCCCTTTCTCGTCTTCTCATTTCATCGGCTTCTTCACTGACCATCAATTGTCTCACTGCCTTCTCTATTTCTCTCCTCTCTACAGAAACTTCATATTCATCTGTCCTGCAACTCATATCTTTAAGATATCTGTTATTAGCTTTTCATTGTAAAACTGTTCAGCAAATAGTGGCCATGTGATCATGGGCACTCCAGCAGTCACTCCCTCCAGTAATGAGTTCCACCGATAACGAGTCACAAAACCTCCAACAGCTTCATGATCTTGTATTAGCACTTGGGGTGCCCACCTTCTTATTATTAAACCCCTCTCCTCCATCCTCTTCTCAAATCCTTCTGGCAACCACTTCTCCAATTCCTTCTCCTCCTTTTTCTCTTTTCTCACCACCCAAATAAATTGCTTTTCAGAATTTCAAGACCAGTAGCTATCTCTAGTAGCTGAGCAGCTGAAAAGAGGGACAGGCTTCCAAAGCAGACATATATGACCGAGTTTGGTTTTCTTGAATTGAGCCAGTCAATACATTCATGTTCACCGATGGAGGTGTTTTTACCTCTTCGAGCATTATCTTCTGTCTCTATTGCATAAGCCATGGTGAACTTGTAAGAGGAATCAAACGTTTGAGACGGCTAGAATTCAGAAATGGGTTGTCCTTCATGTGCTCTTCATGGTTTCTTATTTATATAATCGATGAAAGTTGCAGCTGATCCAATTAGACAATTTTGGACGTGGATTTTACTGTCTCTTAATTCAGTGTATCCTTCCTGTCAAAACATTTCAAGCGTTCTTATAAACATGTCTAGCATTGGAATGGACTAATTATATATCATCTCCTTGGCATTTGCTGTTGCATCTGTGTCTCATCCTCGCTTTCTGAATCATGGTACGGAATTGCCAGTTTCTGTTTCGCTTTATCTGTCTTTCTTGTAGACTTTCAGGTATATTTTTATATTTACAATAAAGTAGCAAGTTTATTTCTTGCGTAAGGGAAGGGTTGCGGACAACAGGACAAACCTCAATTATTGTTGAGCAGAAGTAAAAGGAATGGTTGTCCTCATTGGTTTTTTTTCCCTTCTATCCTTTTGTTGTGTGTAGTAAAGAGGAACTGACCCAATTTTATACTTCCAAGTTTACTTCTATCCTATTGTATTCTCCAAATTTTAAATTTCTTCCGATTTTAACATCCAACTTTAAAGATCTTTTGATTTTAAAATTTTCAACTTTTAAATAAATTATTCAAGATCTTTTTATTTTATCATCGAGTTAAAATTTTAGCTTTTAAATAAAGGGCAAAGGGTCAAAAAAGCCCCTGATGTTTACCCCGATGTTCTACTTGTACCATAAACTAATTTTTTTTCAAAAGTACCCTTCACGTTACATTTTTTGGGTTGTCCGTGCCCCTGCCGTTAACAGAAGACAAACGGGATTAAAATGTGATGACGTGACAGACTTAAATATAAAATATATTCTAAATAAAAGAATATATATCATTTAATCAAAACAAAAAATACTAAAATTCAAAATAAAAAAAACATAACATATTTACATCATTTAATCAAAATAATAAAATTCAAATTATTTTGTTAACTAATCAAAATAACTAATTAAATAAAATAAGTTGTATAACATATTTACATCATTTAATCAAAATACTAAAATTCAAAACATAACATATTTACATCAAATACTAATTAAAAAAAATACTAAAATACTAATTAAAAAAAATACTAAAATACTAAAAAAAATCAAATTAAAAAAATACTAAAATACTAAAACTCAAATTATTTTGTTAATTAATCAAAACAACAAAAATTCAAATTACATCATTAAAATACTAAAAGCATAATACTAAATACTAATTGATGTAAATATGTTATACAATTTATTTTATTTAATTAGTTGTTTTGATTAGTTAACAAAATAATTTGAATTTTATTATTTTGATTTAATAATGTAAATGTTATGCTTTTTTTATTTTGAATTTTAGTATTTTTTGTTTTGATTAAATGATATATATTGTTTTATTTAGAATATATTTTATATTTAAGCTTGTCACGTCATCACATTTTAATCCTGTTTGTCTTCTGTTAACGGCAGGAACACGGGCGATCAAAAAAATATAATATTAAAGGTACTTTTAAAAAAAAAAATTAATTTAAAATACAAATGAGATATCGAGATAAACATTGGATTTTTTTTTGACCTTTTGCCCTTTAAATAAATTGTGCCTAGTTCGTGTGGTATAGGAGTTGGTATACAATAAATGTTTATACAGTGCCTTTTTGTTTTTTGTTTTCCTCCTATTGGGATCCACACTATGCAGTAGAAGTAAAAATCTGAAGAAATTGATGGACCAAGGCTAAGAAAAGTGGAGAGATTATTTAGGTAGCAGTACAGTTCAGTCGGACTGTCTAATGTTGCCTGCAAAAGACAAGAATTTATATTTCCCCTCCCCACTACAAAATCGATCACATGCTCTTAGTTTATTTTTAGCACTTTTAGGTTCATGGTTCTTATTAGTTGCTTTAGGGTCGGGGCAGGACTTTTCAAAGTCAGGTTGGGGGATTCCTCTTAGTCGGTAGTGGTATCAGTGTCGACAGGCAGACGAAAGATGATCTCTCTCTACATGTCAGCTGATTATATGTACAACCTTTGCTTAGAGTACTAGTGTACTACTCTTCTACTCCATAACAAATTTTCTTCTATTAATGCAACTGAAAACGTTACATTAATTTTGTACAAAAATATACGAATTTAGTCTATGTTTAATTGCAAAGATTATACTCATTAATCTCAAGTGTCTTGTTTATTTTTTAATTTAAATTTGAGACTATTAGTTGAGAAATAATAAAATAACTTAATTGTCATAAAATTATAATTATTTATAATCTTGGGATTAATAGTCTAATAAAAAATATATGCCCGTCTCGTAATGCTTTTTCACACTAGTAACTTGAGGTTGATCCGACTCTAGACGAACCCACGATAGGATGATGGGCAGTGGTGATGTGGTATGTCTGGAGACTGGAGCTTAAAAATTGTCAGTCTGTGAATTGTGATTTGACTGGGTGGATTTAAGTGCGTGGTCGTCTAGAAGCCGAAGCAAGATGATCAATGTTGTAAAGCAAATTCATGCCTAACATCTATCCCTTATGAACTGAATGCGATTCAAGATTACTTTTGTAGCCCATTTTTTCATGTTATCCAGCAAGAAGAGAAGAAAAATAATTAAGAAGCGAAAACAACATGATGCATGTTCAATCATAATGCAAATTGATAAGAAAGAATCATTGACAAACAAGTCGGTCTCCAAAAAATGTCTACATCTGAGAGCGATGGGACAACTTATGTTTCTGTGGTGCTCGTGATTTATGGTCTCTCTTTCAATATTATATAGACTACCAGGAGTCATCAATATTTATATACAAATAATTCATTGATATTTTCACGGTTAAAAGTGTAATTATAATATATGCAGTGTATAATTGTACACTGCATTAGTGTTATATTTTTGTTAAATTATCACATTTAACGCTAAAAATATCTTTCTTTCGTATATAAGGATAGCAGATCTTAACCAGCTATGGTTGGATTTTCAGCATGAATTTAAAATTATTTCTTTCTTATTTGCATGATGTCACATTTTAACATATTTTAAATCTTGGTTGAACTTTTTATTGCCCTCTACTAGTATTAGCAGAAAATCTATTTGACTCGTTGATTTATTTTTCATTATGAATATATAGTAAAAAATATTTAATACTCCTTCCGTCTCTAATTATTTAACGTTTTAGAAGTGGACACAAAAATTAAGATAATGATTGAAAAACATTAAATATAGTACTTAATTGTCTATCATACCCTTAAATCTTTTGTTGGGATAAGAAGAGTTTTGTTAGGATAAAGAGAGAGAAAAAATTTAAAGTATAAAAAATAGATAAAGTAATGAGGGGTAATTTTGAAAAAATTGTTAGTAATTCTTAGATTTGAATAAATGTCAAATAATTAAAAATAAATAAAAAAAATTAAAATGCCAAATAATTAAGGGCGGATAGAGTACTAGTTTGGAGGGAGGGAGGGAGGGAGGGAGGGAGTGAGGGAATATATATAGAGGGAGGGGAGGGAGATGAGAGAGAGTGAGAGATGGACAGGAGGCACCTCTCTTTCAGTGTTCTGTTTCTTCAATTCATTTTTATCTGCCAAACATGTTTGCACCATCAAATATCTTGTGACCCTATACTTGGCAACGCTAGAGAAGCACTAGAAATAGTAATTGGCATACCCGGTGGTGGTACCAATTCTCCTCCAGCTCCCTCTCCAGAATACCCAAACTGCCCTCCGCCTCCGCCTCGGCTTCCGCCTCCGCCTCCGCCTCCGCCTCCAGCCTTCGAGAGCAAGCGAATTGAAATCGTCTACACCGTTGTTCAAGATTTCAAGGAAAAAATTACCCATGATCCCTTCGGCATTACCAAAACATGGGTTGGCCCTGATATTTGCAAAAACTACAAGGGCTTTTCTTGTGACACTGTCCCCGACTACAATCAGAAGGCTGTCGCCGGAGTTGACTTCAACGGCTATAACTTTGCCGGTCCGGAACTCGTCCTGGCTGGATTCATTGAAGCCTTACCGGACATAGCAATCTTCCATGCAAACTCCAACAATTTTTCCGGCGAAATCCCTAAAAATATCTCCAAGCTCCGGTCCTCTACGAGCTCGATCTAAGCAACAATTTATTCTCCGGTGTGTTTCCCACAGAAATTTTTGCTGCCACCAACATAACCTTCTTGGACCTCCGGTTCAACTCATTTTCGGGGGTCTTCCGCCACAAGTTTTCTTTCTAAATCTCGACGTACTTTTCATTAACCACAATAATTCATGCAAAAGCTTCCTGATAATCTGGGCTGGACTCGTGCTCGTTATTTAACACTAGCAAACAACAAAAATCGTCGGTTCAATCCCTCCGAGCATCGGAAATGCTTCACAATATCTAGTTGAAGCTCTCTTGTTGAACAACCAGCTATCTGGTTGCTTTGCCAAATGAAATTGGGCTGTTTGAGCAATGTAATTCTCTTTGATGTGGGCCAAAACAAGTTGACGGGCCCAATACCGCACTCGTTTGCGTGTTTGAGACGGATAGAGGTTCTGAATTTGGCCCAAAATGAGCTTTATGGGCCTGTGCCGGAGCTGGTCTGCAAGTTGCCCAATTTGGTCAATTTGTCATTGTCATATAACTATTTCACCAGCGTGGGCCCAGAATGTATGAAGTTGATCCTGGGGAAAGTGTTTGATGTGAGGATGAACTGCCTATGGTGGGCCTTCCGGGTCAAAGATCACCAGCTGATTGTCATGAATTCTTCTCTAGGCCCAAATGTTGTAGTGATGATGAGAAGTTGTATAGTTGGATTTCCTTGTAGTAAAGTTCTTCATTCCAATCAGGAGCCGTCAGATCGTGCAACTGCTGCTCCTAGATCATACGGTGCTCTATTATCCCACAAATTGTAATTTTCATACCCCAATACTAAGTTGAACCGGGTCAGGTTAGGTCAGATCAGGTCAGGTCTGGTCATTCTGAGTTATTGTTCTTATTTAAGAATGTTCATATATTCTATTGTTCTTTTGGGGGATTCGATCAAATATAAGGAAATTCTCCCATTACAGCTTTATTTTTACAGAAACGGTTATTTTCACACGTAAAATTTGATACTTTAATTGTAACGTTCGAGAAAATCGAATTTTATGTGAATTAATTTTTATTTGATTATTTGAATTAAATGAATTTAATTTTTTATTTATGTGAGTAAGTTGTTTAAAAGGTCGTTCTGTGACCTAGAATGTGCGAATGTAGTTAGAATTCTAGCTATGTGCTAGGATTATTTGTTATGAATTTTCAAGACGAAAATGGAAGTTTCCTAAGAAGTTTTCGTAAAAATCTATTCATCCGTTTCTGCTCCGAGATTAAGTTTGAATTTATGAGAAACGCGTAATGATAGAATACTGAGACGTAATGGAATATCTAATAATATTTTAGTTATGGCAAACGAAGTTTTCGCCTGGACTTAAAACCTAAGTGTTGGGAAAGTGAGTTCCGAGAATTTAATGGTTACGTATAATGATTAGGGATATTATACGTAAGAAATACTAGTATGATACTAGTTATTATACGAGTATAGTATAAAGATTATTACGACGTATAATACAAATATCGTACGAACTATATACGAAGAGATACAAGAATTGTACGAGTAGAATCGATTAGTCTTAATGGACTTTTAGTTCATGGACTTTGTAGATTTAATTGAACTTAGATTATGTCAAGCCCAATGTGTATGAAAATCAAGTCCAAGATAGGCCCATAAAAATTAATGCTAAGGCCCAAAGCCCAAACTAAGAAAACAAACCGCGGGTTAAACCGATGGGTCACCGGATGGGTAAACCCATTGGGGGGGACCCATGGGACCATGTGGGTCGGCCACTTGGTGGCCAAGTAAAGTGCATTTACTTGGTGGCTAAGTAAAGAAATGTAAGGAGGTGAATAGTATGGAGGTTAGCTTAATGACCAAATTACCTCCATTAGATTTTCCTATATAAGAGAGGCTTGGGTTGGTTTATTTGTTGTTCACCAACTCTAGACATTATATTGAGAGAGAGAGAGAGAGAAGTTCTATAACTAGCAATCAAGAGCAAGTAAAGCAAAACATCAAGCTTTATCAAGAACGCGAAGAACGTTAAGGTAATATTACGTAAACCTAATTCTTCGATCCTTTTCTATTTCTTATTCTTATAGAAGTATGAATTAGTGGAGCATGTCTCTTCCGAAGTAATAAGGATGGCTAATAGTGGATTAAATCATAATAAGTCATGTATGATTAGAAATCACAAGTGTTTAAGTAAGTTTTAAATCAAAGAAAACCGTTAAGCGTTTATTTGGTTATTGATGGACAAATTGAAAACCATCATAGGGTATGTGCATATTGTTTGGTTAGGATGTAGATGAGGAAATCAATGGAGTTGTTCATTTGATTTGGCGTATTAAACTCGAGTAACAAAATTATGGCGAAATTTACGGGATTTAACGTTGAAAACGTAGAATTCCGGTAGTAGTCGAAAGTTGCCGTTTAACTCAGAAACTTGGTTTTCGATGGCATAACTTAGAACAACGTATTTAAGAGTCGTAGACTCAAGAATCGTCGAAATCCGACTTAAAACGAAGAAACGAGCTATGAACGCCCACGAACGCGTAATAGAAAGTTAATTGTGAATTCATGGTTAACGGATTTAAAAAACTACTTTTATGCGAATGAAATCGAGTACAAGAGATATGTAAGTTATCGGCTTTTGAAAGAGCCAATTCTGACTTTTAACAACCGAGTTACAAGTCCGGAAAGAATTGAATGAGAAATTTTGAAATTTCTTAAGGATTAAGAGTCGGCGCCGCAGCGCCACCCAAGCACTTGACACCCTCGTCGTAGCGCCAGGTCGAGAGGAGTGGTCACTGCGGCACCACTCGAATAAAGGAGTCTTGCGTTGCAGCGCCGAGACGAGGGTTTATACTGCAAAGTGGTGCCCGCAGCGCCACTGTTGTACTTGAAGTTGGCACCGCAGCGCCGAGTGAGGAAAAATGCTAACAAGGGCCTTTGAACCAAATGTTTACCTAACAACTATGAGGCATGTATATATTTAATATGTATGATAAGACTATTCTTAAGACACATGAATAGTAATGACTTTAGGAATTTAACGTTGTTTAATTAGTAATTAAACGAAGCACGTAAAGTGTAAGAAGTTAAACCGTAATCAATTACGATGATACTTAACCAATGGTTAGTGAGTGGTGGTTTAGTAACGTAAAAACGTTAATAAGCGTGAAGAAGGATAATTAACTCGAAACGAGTTGTATTAATGAAATAATTTCAGTTAAGTTATAGAAGAAAAAAGAAGTTGGTAAAAACAATGTGATTAGATTGTTTGGTAGCTAATTACAGTGTGTATATGAATATATCATGTAGAGACTGTAAAGACCGAGAACGGTTGAATAATTATTTGAAGACACTTGAAGACAAGTTTTCTTAACGCTTGTTAACCTTCGTGTTAGCCAAGTTTTATGTGATTCATGATATTAGATGCATGAATTGTTTTATGAAAAGGTCGATGCCAGTTTAACTCGGCTAGACTAATCTTAAAAGTTTGATTGATTTATTTTAAGTCTTCCAATATAGAATTGATAACACTATCATATGCCAATTATTTGATACGGATTTAAAAGTAAGCATGAGTATGAATAAACAATGTATTTTACATCTATTATTCGATGGGCACGCGAGGTTGCCAAAACATTAAACGTAAATACGTTTAACGGATGAGTGTGGATCAACATAAAGTATTATAGGCTGATCACCTAGAAGTACTCGTAAGATATATCGGACTTACGGACTTAGTGTCGGGTTATCCTTTTTCATGAATGAAACTAAAGAGAATGTTCATGGTCTTTTGACCTACTCAGAATTCCTAAGTTACTATATGTACTTGGAATGGTTTTATGAGAATTAAAAGTGTTATTCAATATTTCATAGTACTTCATAACTACTTATTCATTTAATGAA